>OX578136.1:90517936-90765436 GCA_951213105.1 Amaurobius ferox
TTTGTTCATGACGTCTTTAGCCCCTCTTAGGTGCGAGTTATCGACCTGGTGGATACATTGTCAAGTATGGCATCAATCAAAGAAATTAATCGAAAAAAAATTCAAGCCCTAAAATCGAAGTGTAAAACGATATAGTTGTAACAATTTGGTTTCACGAAACAGATTTTTCAAATTTTTTCTTGTAAAACTTCGTATGAGAAAGTCTAGTTGGGTCACTCTCTAGTTAATTTATTAACAAGATTCATCGTAAGTAAAAACTTAATACTTACTGGCTAAAAATACCTAAAATAATACTGTGTAAGAATAGCCGTTCTGTTTGACTATACTGTTGTTTACCAATATGTCCCACTTTGTGACAAACTTAGCGAACTGTCAGCTTATCGCTTTTTAGAAAATGCTGGCCAAATTGGTGATAATTCAACATCCTGGAAAACTAAGTGTGAAACAGTCCACGAATGTAACCATTAAAAATAGTCTTTACTATAATAAAATAAATAGGGATATTTTTAAAGGGATATTTTTAAATAATATATATATAAATAATAAAAGGGAATAAAAGGGATATTTTTATCTACAGATGCAAAAAGCGACAGGCTGGCACCAAGCGCCAAACATCAGTTTTATTATTAGCTTTGAGACACCAGTTTTTATGATGGGGAGGGGAGTAATTTACTGCCCAAGCTATAAAATTTGGACCTCGTAACACTTGCGCTGTATGACGTAAACAAGACCTCAAGAAAAAATGAGATGCCCAATGGCACTTAACATAAGCCTCGCTCAGAGAACTGGAACTAATGCAGAACAAATCGCCAAATTCAATGAGCAAAAGGGGGGGGGGCACAGAGTACCGCATACGAGAGTTTGTGAAAAAAAGAGAATAGTGATTTTACTGTTGACATGAAATGACGTACAGAGATTCCTGGCTTACCATTGACATGAAATGACGCGTGCAGAGATACCTGATTTTACTGTGGACATGAAAGGATTTTCTAGAGTCTTGAGATGACTTACTTGCGGATAACATGTCATTTTTAACCTTCTTAAGAATTACATTACAATTACTTTGACTTTAAGAAGTCGATGCGTGCTCCTAGCATAAGTGTCTGTGAGAGTGGTAGATGACTGGACAAAGACTCCAGAGGCATCAAGGGTGAATCAGGTAACCATTTACATAAACATTTTGAGGAAATTTTGGAAGGCTCAGAAACCAGTGTACTAAATGAATAGTATTCGTACTGTACCACAACACTAAAACTGTTCTAGTTACTATTATGTTAATACTTGATAAATTTGGTAAATAAGATTTAATGATAAAATTAATAATATTTAATATCTGTTTGATCAATTTATTGTTTATTTATTGGATAAATGAAATTAATTTTATATCATTATTCAAATTGCCTATTACACCGGGCATTATACTAAATTAGTATAGTGGGTTATTGCGACCTCATGTACGTACTAATTACTACCATATAAGAAATCCAAAAATTAACTATGGTGGGGACACTTCGGCAATGTACAGAAATTTACGATTAGCGGCCAATTCTAATCTTATAAATTAACCCCATTAATAACATTTAATTTTTGTGCGCCACACTAAGTTTAAATTCTTTGATCATCTTTGTTGCTTTGTGTGAACTATTTATGTATGTATGTAGTAAATTATGGTATGTCAGAGAATGATATAAATTTTTGTGCTAATTAAATGAGGTAATTAAAATTTGATGATTAATTTATTTAAAAAGGAATTATCTAAATATTTTGAGTTGTGATAGGAAATAGTCTGCTATAACCCACCTATACATTTCTGTGCGCTCTTATTACACCTGATGACAATCTGAAAGGCAAACATTAATTTTAGAGTCTGAATAAAAAAGCCTTGTGTAACATTTAATCGGTATTTTTTTAGCTATCTTCAAAATAAAATTCATTAAATCGAAAGTAATCGTACGTTTATTATATCAAATTACTTTACAAAAATATTCATGTATTCACTCGTTAACATTCTAATTAAAATTTCGGGAGAGACTTTAGATTTAACAACGAAACTGATTAAAAACCACCGATATCAGACATTTATATCTTTAACAAATTTATCTGCTTAACCAACTTTTTTCACGAAAAAATTAATTTGAAACTGCATCTGTAATAAGAGTGGATAGTGATGATTGCAGCCTGTCAACTTTTGGTATCTCATGAGGACCGTGCAAGACCACTTTGTAAATTATTGAGTGATCATATTGCTTCACTTAAATTAGATATAGGGATACGACACTTAAATAAAAAGCTGACCTTGTCAGAAATAATGTACTTCTTCCAGAACAATTTGATAACTTATATCGGGACTGGAGTTAAACTTTGGTGTCGTCTATAAACAAAAGTAGTCTCATGCTTAAAATGGCTAAACTATCTTAGCACATAGCTGCTACACTGTAGTAATGAAAATTGTCGCTGAATAATTTATCCAGGCAACATCAGCAACTAAGGATTCACTCCTTTCTCTCGCACCGAAGATAAACTTGACATCTTATCAATCACCACCACTTTATTGGTGAATGATAATTTCAGCCTGACTGCGACAAAAAATCAGTAAATGGACTCCATCTTGCATCACATGTACCACAGTTGACTTGTTCCTGACATTGTGAAGACTCTCTTACACTGTTATTTTTATTATTCCAGTCACGATTTTGATGAAAAGTGTCTCTTTTTTTTACTCCATTATTGTTATGAATACTTTTTATTTCCTCAAATTTATGTGTGGCACTTTGGATGATCACATATTTATGCAGTAAGTAGATATGAAATAACAAAATAATGAAAATATTAAGTGTTTTATGCATTCCTAGATATTACTTTAATTTGTGTCTTTACACTATCAGTACAGGGTCATGTAACTGTTAGTCATATCGGACGGAAGAGGTGTGTTATCTGCATCTACTCGTGGATTTTAGTAGAGCAAAAGTTGGAAGCGTTCGGATAGAAAAGTAATTTTTCATAACTTTAATCACTCCGTCATATCATAAGCATGAATTTATGTATACATAATTCCCTGTGAGCTTACAGTTAGATTAAAATATTAAAGTCTCTTAATAGACACACGTAATAATATATTAGACTATTCAATGACACATTCAATTTTCTCATCTTATTGAAAATTATTTATTACCTGAATCTCCTCAAAAGTAAATGGCTGTCTTTATTCAAGAGATTACTATAATCAATCCCAGAGAAAGAATCTGCATCATGATAATGAAGATTAACTGGCACAGAAAATCCCATTTCTAAGAATAAATGGAAGTCGGAAACTGTGGTATACAAGTCAAGATATACAATTAGTTCCTTTTGTTTCATTTGATTCGTCCTTTCTTCAAGCTATATTTTTAAAGAGATTTGCAAATTAAATGACCAATTAAGATGTTTTACTGTAGCTTGGGAAATTAAAATATTTTAACGATCAGTCCAGTTTTGGAATGTAGTGGCAGATGAGTTAATCAAGAGCTAATTAACGTCAGATGTGAGATTCTCTCTAGAAGACAGTTGCTAGTTCTTTAACTTTTTTAATATCGCATTTCTAGTTTTTTAGGGGAATCATTAAAAAAGTACTTAAGTTTGTTGCAAAAAATAAATCTTTGTCTTAGGGGGGGGAATAACTTATTTACTTTTACAGGTGCAATTAAAAAATTAATATTAGTTTTTTAAATTTTATGTTTCTAATTTTTTATTAAATTGTTACCCATACTGGTTTAACAATACATAAAACCTGACCAAAATTCGAAACAGTTTTGCAAATATAATATTCCGAGACTCTTCTGCAATTTAACGGTATGCCGTTTACAATTGTGTTTAGTATAAACTCTGGGATAATCAAGTTTAAGATTTCCATGTCGAATTTTGCAAATAACTGCTGTGCACATTGTAAAGTTTGACAAGGTGCTCTGCTCAGCTAAAACGATAAAATATGCAATATAAAAGCATCACAATGCGTAAATCTCAGAAATTTACAGAATATTCAAAATTGTACAACATTCCTGATTGTAAGCACAAAAATAAACAGAATTGGTTCCATGTATCTGTAGCAATGCATTTCTGATTATATAAGAGTGCCATAAGATTTGGTAAGATTTATTAAGATGTAAGAAGATCTGTTAAGATTCATATTATAAGAGTTTAATAATTTGTCCTAATAGTTTTGACAGTATAGCATATCATGTTTATTTATAAGATATATTATTATACCCATGATTTGGAATATTAGGACGTACAACTACCTTATTTAGTAATATGTACGATTATCTCTAGATTCATATAGAGTACAGCGTGACAATAATTAAATATTTCTGTTCAGAATGTTAGCCTGAGTTATTAAGTAGCCGAAATGCTTATAAACATGGTAAAGACATTTTCAGAGCAAAATATAGAGTTATATATAAAATATATATACCCATAAGTAATAGAAATCAAAATTGGTTCCAAAAATACCCACCAGGGAGTAAAATTTAAGGTGCGAGTGATGAGGGAATATAAAATGTGTGTACGAAACAATTTATAAGTGGGTAAAAGAGGGAAATAAAGATGGACACTACATGATGTTATTATCGCGGGTAAAAAATACGCGCCAAGTCCTATACTGAAGATATTGCTTTGATTATGAATCTGTGCTATAAAAGTTATGTTATTTATGTCGCTGTAAAGAAATTTCTCGGTAAAACTGTAGAAAAGAAAATGCTCATTAATCAAGCATCCCATTTAGCTTTCTTGTTTGCATTCATCGAGATTGTTTTACATATCGTATATTTTTCGCATGCTTGATACTGTTAGTGTCATATGTTTACTGCTGGTTAATCATGAATCTTTCTACTATTATTTTCTTGAATGCATTTCTGCATATTTTTATTATCTTTGTCTTGTTTTGATCATTATATCATATAGTTTTTCACATGATTCTGCAACTAATAACTTCCATATCGTCCTTAAACTAATTGTTTCATAAGTTTGTTTAATAAGCAAACGTATCTTTTACATTCCAACTATATAATCATTAAAACATATTTACACCCTTTATCTACAGAAGATAGTACTTACTCATAAGTACAATTCGGTTTAAAGTCCTATAAAACCGCTTCTAATCTTACACTTCTACTGGAACTTTTTATGGTCTAGTTTAATGCTTCTTTTATCCTCGCCAGATGGTAGCAGAACGTTCAATAGGATGATATGTTCAATAAGATTTTTATTCTAGCTTATGGTACACACACACACACACACACACACACACACACACAGAGCAAGGTGCTTATACGTACAGCCGCGGAAAAAAAAACGCAGCACCCTCTATTAATCAAGCATCGTTCATCGTATAGAAAATTGAATAATACCATTCGATTAGGAATAACATCCTCTACAAATTAATGTGCGTAAAATTTGCACAAGAGGCCGTCTTCATATCTAAAAATCACAAACTTTGAAATTTTCAATAGCAACACCCAATTTTGACGTAACGCACAAGTTCTAGACCCCCAAATTAGTCCAAATTCAAAATTTCACGACGTTTCTATCTTTATATCCGAAGATATTCAATATTCCAGAATGTGTAATTTTCGGGGATCAGCTCCATATTGAAAACCGCAATTTGAATGGCGATGTTTCGTTGATTGATCACAGCATTGTTGTAAATTATTGAACTACCCTCTTGACATTCAGCATTATGACTTTCCTCACAGCCAAGGGGTCTCAGGTTTGATTCCTGCATAAGAGGGTGAGCATTTTCATGGCTGTATGTGGTATTGTCTTGTGTGTGTGTGTGTGTGTGTGTGTGTTACTAAGGCAGTGGGCCTGTAATGGGTAGGATTATGTGAGCCTCAAATACGGCACTATTATTAGGGGTAAAAAGTCGTTGCTAGAAACTAATGGGGCATTCGTGCAAGGGTCAATAAAAGGAAGAAGAAATGAAGAAGAATGAAATGTTCATTTTCAAATATCATTATATAATGATGTTTCAAAATCAATTTATGTGACTAACAAATATCTGCAGATGACGCGACAAAACAACTCCAACTTGGTGAAGAATTTGCACCCTTCATTACAGTAGCAGAATTACGTTGATTAGGTTGCATCTATACAATATTTTTTTATACAAAATTTTTATTAAAACTGGGTAAAAATAAATGCATGTTTTCTTAAATAAAGATTAACTCAAAATTAATATAACTTTTTCAAATTAGTCATTTTTTAAACTAACATACGACCCCTAAAGTCATCGTGATGCTGAATATTTAAACATTTCGAAAGACCTAGTGGGAGGAAACTCCTGGAATTTTATATAAACATATAAAAACTCTTTGTGAATCGATTTTTATCAAAACGTGTCCAGGTTTGTATTCATATTTTTCGATTATTGATTTCATAATTAATATTTCATACAAACAATTATTTCCACAAAAATAAAATCCCGTAAATGTGCTTGGGTTGTTTAGTAGTAACGTCATACAAGTAATCAGAGTGAGCAGATAATTATTACAGAAGATATGAATGGAAGTCCTGGAAATTAATTTAAAATTAGGAACTCAAAACTTTGCATACTCACAACTCAGAAACGCTTCACCCAAATGACTTGAAATTTGGTATCACAGGTTGAATTTTGCTCTAGTTTTGAACTATGCTGTCAATCTTGGGTGTTGCCATTTAAAAATTCATAGTTTGTGCGCGTTTAGATATGAAGACGGTCTCTTATGCAAATTTTACGCACATTAATTTGTAGAGTATGTTATTCCTAATCGAATGGTATCATTCAATTTCCTCTACGATGAACGATGCTCGATTAACAGAGGGTGGGCGTTTTTTCCGCTGCTATACATACAGCGTGTAGAACAGCCAGTTTGGGACCATTTTTTTCGTTAACTTTGATAAAAGTTTAATCAAAATAGACAAAAGGTAAGTTACTATGGGAATTATACATTATGTGGATTTAGTTTAGGGAGGAAAAATGGTTATTTTTGCAGTGTGGAAATGTTTCATATTTAATGTTTTTGTATTACGGTATTGCATATTTTTGTAGTTTTAACGGTGTTCTGATATACTGCCCAAAATTTAAAAAAAACTTAAACTCTCCTGGTTTTACCATGTGTGTGTGTCTAAGTTTGTCAGTTCCAGAGCACTGAATCTCGATCTGCTCTGAGTATAATCTTAAAACATGGATTGAATCTGTATTTTGAGCGTTGTTAAATTGAAAAATAGCAGCGGAGATAAAAAATGAATAATTAAATTTATTTAAAAAAAATATTTATTTCTTATAATGGGAAAGGCATAATAGACTAAATTATTATGGAGTGTGATATTAAATGAAAGAACTACCCTAACAGCATTTTTTCTTTCACAGTAACGTAAGATTTACGTTACACTGTGACTTTGGGACGTCACTGAACATCGCAGTAGGTATCGGCAATGTCATATTGAGGTCACAGTGAAGTCATATTGGTCATTTTTACGGTCGTTTGTGACGCCGCATATTAACTCGTTTGTGACGTCACATTGTAATTGCCATTGTAATGTCGTCACATTGTTACGTGTTAATTAAATTGTAGAAACGTCACAGAGTATAGTCACAATGAAGTTACAGAGTTACTGATACGTAACGTTGCATAGAACTCACAAATATTATGTAACATTGTGACCCCGGTGTCACGTGACTACAACGTCACTGTCACACATGTGACGATCTTTGCTGTGAGGGCATGTGCTTCATACCCGAATGTATTTCTGTTTGTCTTACTTTCCTTATTGATTCAAATACGCAGCAATTTTCTTTTCAGGGTATCTTTCTCAATAATTGTTTGAATATAAGTACTTTTTGTGGTTTTTCAGTAACAAAAATTTTTATTTTTCTCCTAGTTATGTCACAAAAGAAGGGTCTGTTTGAACGGTGTTGATTCTGTCACAAGATCTTTCGTCTGATAATAGTGATACGCCAATCAAAGACTCCCCGTCTGATGAAGCTGTTTCAGACGATGAAGTGTCAACGAATTCGTCTGCGTTAGAAATTGAATGGATACATTAGTCCATGGAAGCATAGCTGCCAACTTATTTGGAGTAAAAATCAGAAGATTTTTGAAAAAAAAATCAGAATAGCGCGTAAAATGAGTTTTACGG
The DNA here is from genome assembly GCA_951213105.1 of Amaurobius ferox. Classification (NCBI taxonomy): domain Eukaryota; kingdom Metazoa; phylum Arthropoda; class Arachnida; order Araneae; family Amaurobiidae; genus Amaurobius; species Amaurobius ferox. The sequence continues at coordinate 90,526,088 of OX578136.1, forward strand.
AACAAATCGACATAAATCTGATTTTCAAAGGACACAATGTAAATAATGCACAAATATGTGAAACACACAACTGTTTAGAGATCTCTTTGGAAACAGTTGTATGCATGTTCATTTGTACATTATTTACATTGTATCCTTCATCTCTCAAAATATTTTGACAGAAAGTTACGTTATGTAATGATGATATAATTCGTTATGTAATGATGAAAAATGATATAATTCTATTATATTTAGAAAATGCAAGTTTGACAATTGCGTTTAAGAACAGGGTTGTTTAAATACATGGGCAAATTTAATTTTAACACATTCCTTTATATTAATTCTAAACTATGATTTTGTTATCTATAATAACTCATGCTTTTATTTTGTCAGTTTTGTTGAAATTAAATCATTACAATAGTCAGGATTTATAAACTTAATTTCACAAAAAAAAATTATTTTACAATTGGGAAGACACAAATTTTTTGTTCTTAAACTGCAGTATATTTTTAAACACATTCATAAAATTATCATGTATTATTAGAATGTGCATTGTCTAGTGTCTACACATAAATAAAAATTGGTGGCAGTATATTTTAAAGAAAATGTTTATTTTGTTCAAAATATCTTTTCATAAAAATGTGGCAGAAAGGGCTTCAGATAGAAAAAGATTGAATTTCATGATCGTACTATTTCTATGAAAATAATTAAAAAATTAACTTTTAAAATCAATCAAACTATGAAAATAAGCTACTTTAGTCCAGTTAATGTGCAACAATAAGGAGAAGGAGATCGATGGAAAAGGATAATTGCGTAATCTCGGAAACGCTCGCGAAAAAAAACTGAATTTCACGATCGTACTATTTATGTGAAAATAATAAAAAAATTTGCCTTTATAATCAACCAAAATATGAAAATAAGTTAATTTAATCAAGTTAATGTGCAACAATAGGGAGATGGAGATCGATGGAAAAGGATAATAGCGTTCTCTCGGCAACCGCTGCAGAGATGAAAAAAAAAATTACTATTTATATGAAAATAATTAAAAATGTGACCTTTATAATCAACTGAAATATAAAAATAAGCTAGTTTAGTAAAGTTAATGTGTAATAATCAGGGGATGGAGATGGATGGAAAAAGGCAATTATGTACTCTCAGCAAAGCCTGAAAAGAAAAGACTGAATTGCTCATCTTAAAATTTAAGCGAAATATAATTTGTTTAGTAAAATAATTCTTTATTTTTATTCGCACTATAAAAATAAATTAGATCTATTGTTCTGATATGAAATCATTAGAAGAAGAAAATGGATGCAAACTGGTAATTTTGGACTCTCAACAAAAAGGGGTAAAAGTAAAACAAATATTTTCAAATGCTGTGCGAAGTTTTTTCTTCTGTTTCCCCTTTGAGTCCAATGACAACATATGTATTAATGTTATATATGATAACATACATCACGGTGATTACGGAGACAAAAATCTACAACCTACAACTTTTTTTTTTATTCCTTTCTGTGGGGGATTTTATGTATACACTTCCGGGTTAGAAAGACGAGCATTGTCTGCCGTCCGTTTCTTGAACGCTGCGTGCTGGAAGTACCAGAATAAATAGAGCTTGTCACACGAGAACGTCTGCGTTCATTGCCGCGTTCATTGTCTGCGTTCATTTGGATTGCTTGTCACACGAGAACGCGAACGTTCTCGTGTGACAAGCAATCCAAATGCTTGGCGACATTTTGGTGTAAAAATATAAATTTGGCGATAAATCGTCAAATTGGCGCGATTTTTAGGCGTAATTAGTAAAAAATATTAAAAATCGTAAAGAAATCGATTACGCGCGTAAAATCGTAAAATAAGAGAATTTTCGTAAAAATTACGAAAAATTCGTAAAAGTTGGCAGGTATGCATGGAAGCAGTGTAGATGAAGCGGTAATAAAATAGAGTGTGGGAAAATAGAGAAATGCATATGCTAATTCTGATTTTCTCAGTGAAAAAAGGATTTGTTGAAATATTTTTTGTAAGCTACGCCTACTGATTTCGTTTTGAATTGTTTGGACCGAGATATAGTTGGCAATTTAATTTAACAAAGTAATCTATACATCACTCAGAAGCTATAGTTTCTTCAAAATGAAAAATAAGTAACTTTTAGGTTTTTTATGATATTAAGCTACAAAATAGATGATGGCAGTGGCCATAATTTGTGCAAATGGCGGTTGCTGTAAGATTTGCACACAAAATAAAATTCAGCTTAGTTAAATTGTTTTTGAGTGCCAACGAGGAGAAAAAATTGTTTTTCTGAAAATCATCAATCCTAAAGAGGTCTCAAAATTGTTCAATATTTTAAGGATATGATACAAAACTCAATCATTTCTTCAAATACGTTTATACATTTTCTAAATGTGAAGATTTTTGTAAACACATAATACCGACGGTACTTTAAAGTACCAGTTCGATTAATGCGCTGTATACAATTAAATTTTAAGATGGTCAGTATTTTTTCAGCATTTATCCTTTAGTACTGACTTAAAGGACACAATTAGAAATGTACATGAAAAAACATTAATTAATTCATAGTGTGGTAGATAAAGGGCTATACAGTCGTAAATACTTGTAAAAGTCATTTTGCATTTTAGCGAGAAAATAATACCCCTTAGAAAACTTATTATAGTACAATAATAGATAACACACATCTGAATACACGTATGTATACTCAAGTGACTTCATTTTGTAAGGAAAACTGTATTTTTAGTTTAATAGCGTTAGACGCATATTCATAAATTGGCATGCATAAGTTTTTTTTTTTGCATTTTATTTTATGCACCGCATTCTTTGGAATGAGAAATTTAAGAAATGAAAAAGCTTTCTTGTGGTATTGAATTTAATGAAAAGTTATTTTTAGTTTCTGGAAATAATTTGAAGCGTTTAAATGAATTACGAAATTACGTAATTTGTACTTTTCTCGAAGCTGATAGAGAATTCAACATATATAAATTCTATCCTAGGAAATAAATAATGTGCTTAACATATTACATGAGCAAGTGAAGTTTTTCTTGCAGAACTTTTATTATAAAGTGATTTATAACTTTTTTGAAGAAATATCTTCAAGGAAAGTAGGGGTTGAAATGAATTGTTTCGCAGCATGACCACATGTCATATTTAATTAAAATAAATTAATTTGTAATTTTTGATTCAGCAGAGATGGTCTGATATCATCACGTCTGAACATCACAGGTTTTGTTGTCTCTATTATATATCCGTATCAGGGTGAAGAGACAAAGTAAAAAAAAATCTTAATTTTGAATATATCATCTTCTTATTAAAGTTCAAATATTTTAATGAAAATGATATTTCCTGGAATTTAAAACACAGGCTTTAGTATATTACTTTCCTTATATACACAATGTATAAGGGAAGGATTGTGACGGGGTCGAAAATTCGAATTCGAGTTTTCGACGGGAGAGCATGTTTCAAGTATCACTGATCACAAATCAAGCATTTTTGAGGTGATGTCTCTCTGTGTGTGTGTGTGTGTGTGTCAGTGAGCCTTTGGAGACGATATCTCACTCACGAATAGAGCGATTCGAATGAAATTTGGTACAAAAATCACAATCCGTGAATACTGGAAGCCTGTTGTTTATAAACGTAATCGCATGCCCAGAACCCACCTAAATTTTCGAGTGAAATTTTGAAAAGTTATCAAAAAATAAAAACCTTTAATAAAGTTACGCAAATAGGTATTTCTTATGTACTTTTTCCTTAGACAACGATTGGCATAAACTGTAGAACGCTGCCATGAACCGTTCTCGAGATATTGCACATTTTTCAAATAAATTTATTAAAAAATCCCATAAATTAAAAAAAATATTAACTGTTGAGAAACATGTTCACTTTTCATATGAAATATCATGCGATAAATTTGGTGCCATCATTCTCGTTAATCAAGTAGCTCTTTCCATTCATGAGAAAATATACTTTGAGTAATACTTTTGCATTTGAACGCCAATAGTCATTTATCTGCTATAAGAATAACTTATTTCTCCGTCCATAAAGCTTGACGAGATTTTGGCGACGAATTTGGCGGAATGTCGCCAACTTGTCGACTTTTTGAAATATAGCCAACTTAACGAAAATCTCGCCAAATGGATAAAAATGACGCTAAATCAATGGAAATGACGACTAATAGTCGAAAATTCAATATCTTGGAAAGAATATAATTATCTACTATAAGAAAAACCTATTTTTTTACTGTAGAAGTAGTAAATTCATTGCATTATATAAGAAAAGTCATGTGTTGCCCACATCAGATTTGTTTGGAATTATGACTACGTTATGAAATTACAATATTCAACATAAAAAATGCTTCATTTCGTTCGTAATTGTTATGCCCAATAGTAAACATATCAAGTAAGATGAATGATATCATTCTATGAATAATATTACTTTTTAATTAGAAAATTAGATATGAAATTTTGCTAGCAAAATAATGGGAATAGCTAAATTAATTAATTTTAAAATACTTACACTTATTGACCTCAATGGAAATCATTATTTGTATCGTTTGCGTTATATTTAACCCACATATTTGCTTCTGCATATCGTACTCCATTTTAAAAATATCCTATAAATAAAATTTAATTAATAAGGATCAATAAATGCGCTTAATTAAATTAAATTGATTTATTGTTTTCATTAATATTATACTATAATTTTCAAGAAATAATAAATTATCTTAGGGAGCACTATGTTACCTTAGTTAGTTTTTAAAATTTTTAATTACTTAATATGTCTAAAGTTCCTTATTATTAGAAGTAGGATGATTTTAGATATTTAACTTTTTCATCACAGAGGAAATTGAGAGATACAGCACTGGAGTGAGCTTAGATACAGCACTGGAGTGAGCTGACATCAAAATTGTAATATTAACAGGACTTTATGAGTTATGACCATAGTTTCAATTCATGGCAAATTGCGAAGAAGTTGATTCTCTCATATATAAAATGCAGTTGTTAAAATTGACTTGAAGTTCCATAAAATGTTACTGATGGGCAGGCGGGGGAGGGTGATTACATTTCCTGCTGAGATTTTAAAGCGATTATATACAATAGTATTTGCATAGAAACATCCAATTTAAGCATCTAGACACATTTTACTACTATGCCATTTCTGATACAATTCAAAATAAACCTATCAATTTTACCATAGAAGCACAAAGATTTCACTTCTAAAATTTTTGTTTTAATTTGCAACATTTTCAAGATACTGCTCTTCCACGACAATCGATATCTTCAAATGCCTTTACCGCAGCAAAATTATTCAGAACACAAACACTATCATTTCAAATTCACGAGATTATATTAAACTGGCTAGATTTCCAGTTAATGAAATTGATTTTACAATTTAATGCTTATAAATGCATTAATCTCTTTTGCATTTTAATCATCGCTTAGTTCCAACTGCAGAATTCTGAAAATGCAATGATCCCAAAATTTTCCCTGATGTATTTAATCTAATGAATAGCGATCATATTTCTTTCTGGGAATAATTAGAGGTCTTTAAGAGAAGCGATAAATTATGATATTTCGCTATTTTCTTAAAGCTTTATAATTTATTCAAAACATCAATCCTGTTACTTCCAGCTAGTTCGCAAACCTCAACGTACTTTCAGTTCTCATTATAAGGAGTCTTTCCATTACAGAAGATGAAATGTCAAAAGTTATCAGTTCATTTTGTTTTCCTTTGGATAAATTGGACTTATATGCGATGATTTTTTTTTATAAACAGACAAGTACTTCACTTATTCATAATTGAATGTGCTGGATTTTAAAGTGGTAAATATAATTGCACACCACATGCAGTTTTTGTAGAGTATGATAATTTTTTAATAAATTCTTGAAATTTATCATAACGTGTTTCTAAAATCAGTATAGTTGTCAACTGTTACAAAAGACATAAATTTGATCTCTGCAGTAAGTTGCAATAAATGTTTTATTCTTGAATTGATGAAACAATTGCTTATTGTGCTTGTTCTCAAAGATGGATATCTCTACACTGTAAAACATTCTGCAACCTTTGCTCATTATTGTCAGCTGGTTTGTTGATAATTTCGGCAAATGTATAACACAAGCCATAATTGCTGGAGTTCATAAAAATTCTAGCTTCATTTATGAAATATTCAGTTAATTATCGTCAGCCAAATCGTTATATATATATATATATATATATATATATATATATATATATATATATATATATATATATATATATATATATATATATATATATATATATATATATATATATATATATATATATATATATATATATAAATAAATATGTATCATCATATCATAAGTAGAAAAGGATATTTTTTTAACCATAAAAAAATCCAAAAAAGGGGGAGATTGTCATAACATAGACATATAAATATTTCCACTCAAGACACATATCAATAGCAACAATATCTTATAAACAGTCATAATATCCCAAGAGTACCATATCACATACACTTACAGATACCCATAATTCGATGTTCCCCCAATTGAGAAAGTATTTTCCATTATCTAATATTTTTGTATTTGAGATTTTAAGGTTTTTAATTTTTTATTTTTATTTTTATTTTTATATTTTATATTTTTTATAATATTTTTATATTTTAAAATTTTTTGTTTTAACTTTTATTAAATTTTATTATAATGTTATGTAGATAGTAAGATACCATTCTATGCACTTATCAAGTGCCTCTATAACACGTAAAAACACCGTAAGGCACGCTGAAAAAGCACCAATACAGATACTTAAGGAACACATCACGGTAGTAATCACCCTTTATGAACACACCGAAATATCAGAAGGCCGTCATGACTAACATTAAGCCACCTGGAGCGAAGTTCAAACATCCCCCCCCCTGTAATTAAAGTATATATGTATGTAATTATGTATGTAGTTGAAGTTCAAAAGCGCGATGCAGCTATACATGATCAACAACAGAATATATAAATAAATATGTATAAATGAGTGAAAGATACAAAATTCCAGAAAATCACACGAATAAAGCGCTATGCTGCACTACAATGTGGATTTTAATATCATACCAGAAAAGTATAAAATGAAAGAAAGCAATATATCAAAGATTGGCCGGGGGGGGGGGGGGGTTGTGACCCCCACTCCCCGGTTAAGCCAGCTTGCGTCTAGACAACATTCCCGGTAGCCGATATATTGCACAAAGATGAATACCGAAGTATCAAAATTTCAAAAGGATTCTAAAAAGGATTCCAAAAAAAAGAATTTTAAAAAGTAGGTTAGAGATCATGTAAGTGTGGAGTACCCAGAAGACACGTATTTTAAAAACTGTACTATATCTACTCTCACTAAACTAAAGGCAATAAGAATCCAAACATATAGATTTTAATGATCAAAGCAGATACCATACTATAACCACTATCCACCATGACGAATCCAGCACCAATACATCTGCTAGACATTATGTACTCATTCTTAACTTGTGTAAAGATGATACTGACTCCCTAACGTGATCAACACACGGGAGGTTCGGCATCCAAATATATGTGGTAGCTCTCAGTTACGGTTATATCATAAAATTTGCATATAATGTTACACAGAAAACGCTTCGGAAAGCCTTGTGCAATTGCACCATGGAGGAAGTTAATATCGCTATTGTAACGATCATTAACATTACTGTTGATTCTTTTGCTTCGCAAAAGTTGGTTCAAAATTATGTTTCTGTATACATTCCTATGTAAGCATGAACACCAAGGAACAATGAAATTTATAACAAATTTAAAATCTCTACGTTTATCGTAGAGGCGAAATCCAGTTGATCTATCAGGAAGTTTGTACAGAGACAAATCAAGAAAATTAAGACTTTCATCAGGGTTGTATGGTGTTTCTGTTAAAGTTAAACTTTTTGGATAAAATCCAAAATCCAATATAATTTTTTTTTTCTTTACAGGCAAAAAGGATGTCGTCAACGTAACGTATGAACAGTAATTCGTTTAAAATGTGTGTGCCGTCCTCATATTTATTGAGGTAAATGTCGGCGAGAATAGAGGAACAACCACCTCCCATGGGTATACCATGGAGCTGTTTATAGAAATTAGTACCATCGTATAAGACGGTTTCAAATAGTACAAGATTAACCAAAGTTTTAAATTTACCAAGAGTAATAAGTTTTTGCATATTATATTTTTCGTAGACTTCCATCAAAATGGCAAAAATATCTTTAATATCTATATTACTGAACAAATCATTAAAATCATAACTTTTATAATGTAAATCTTCAGATTTGGTTTTAATTTTTTCTATTACTTCAAGACTATTACTTATGAAATAAACACCATTATTTTTTATTTTAATCATGACTTTTTTTAAGATAGATAGAAGTTTATTATTTGCTATTGTTAAGTAAGTTTTATAACCATTAGTAATGGGGCGGAATTTCACAGGATTTTTATGCAGTTTTGGTATTAAAGTAACATAAGGAAATTTAATAGATTTCAATGTGTAACCGACAGATTTATAAAAGGCCCTTATACGGTTTTCTATTTCGTTCTGTGAAAGTTGTAAAGGTATATATACATCACGATCCCGGTAACATGCAATCAGTAATTTATTATAAAGATGTTGACATGTAAATGAATAATTTGATGTAACTTTATCAACGTATGTAATTACGAATTTCTTCTGCAAAGTTATCAATTCATTTCTATTGTAGTTTTTTACAACTTCTTTCCTTCCAAAGTTATTGTTATTATATGTTTTAAAAAAGGCATCTAATACCTCCGATTTCCACTCATTATATATAGAAGTGGGTACACTGTATTTCACTGCACATCGATAAATGAATCTGTCCATATCTTGCGTAAGTGTACTACCAATAGAGCGAAACTCGGCTATGCGAAATTTAGTGCCGAGTTTGAAGAAGGGTTTCAACGATGATGTCTGTAAAAGATCAAGATCACCAGAAATAACGTGACCATGATGACTGTCGATAAAATTGGAATATTCTGTACAGGAACAAAGCTGTGGATCGTAAAATACCTTTCTACATACTGTGTTATAGTTATAGAAATCTCTGCATAAAGGTTTAGCATATTTATAAGCGATTTTAATGTGTGTATTAGAAATAGGAAATTTATCTTGAAATTTATTTATATAAGATGAAATATTTACTTTATCGAAATTTTTATTCTTGTAATTAATAATGAGATATTCTTTATTGATATAAACAGGTTTGTTTTGAATTAAATTTAAGTTTAAGTATTTTGCGCGTAATTTAATGTAATCTAAGAATATAGCAGCAATATGAAAGTTTTGTGAAAAAAGTTCCTTAAAAACGTCACTATTACAAAAATCCCAGATATCTCTCAAAAATCTATTTCTGACTCCATAAATGAAATTTTTAATCCATGTATGTTGTATTGTCTCACTATCAGCACATTTTCGAGCAAAAATCATAAGATTTTGTATTGTGTCAGATAGTTTTAATTTTATTTTTCTGCCACCACGTTTATTACGTTTTAAATTTTCATTTAGGTGGTAATGTTTCTGATTATTGATTACAACATTAGAGTCGTGTTTTTTTATATATTCGAAATTATAATTGTTATTATATAACATGGAATTCAGACCATAAGGATAAAGAGTGTTGAAATGGTGAATGTAATAACTCTCCCACCAAAGGCGTTCTTTAAGGTTGACTACTATATCCAATATAGTCAATTGCATTGCCTCAATACCATGATCACTGAAGTGACGAATTTCGATAGATGTATCAAAAGAAGGATCTTTTTGCAATTTATATATCTGGCTTCTATGTAGGTTGATTCTTACGTTAATTTGATTTTTAGTTTGTCCTATATATTTTAAACCGCATATCTTGCATTTTATACAATATATGCAGTTATAAGACTTGCATATTATACGATACTTTTGGTTATCACAGATTTGAGAAGGATTTACCATAGGACAAAGTTTACATCGACTAGATGTACATTTTTTGTATAAAAATTTACAGAAATTTCTGTAATGGCTATTATATGAAGGATGATCACAAATACTAGATTTCACAAAACAACAAGAATTTACAGGTTTTTTGGCTTTCTCAACGTTAGGAACAACAGGCTTATAATATCTATCTATAGTATTCAAGGAAGGGTGACTGTTTGACGATTGGCCAAATCCCCTTTGATCGGCCAACCGGGCCATCGTAACATTTGTTACGAAGTTGCCAGTCGCTAAATTAATTTGTTGTGTCATATCATAAGTAGAAAAGGATATTTTTTTAACCATAAAAAAATCCAAAAAAGGGGGAGATTGTCATAACATAGACATATAAATATTTCCACTCAAGACACATATCAATAGCAACAATATCTTATAAACAGTCATAATATCCCAATAGTACCATATCACATACACTTACAGATACCCATAATTCGATGTTCCCCCAATTGAGAAAGTATTTTCCATTATCTAATATTTTTGTATTTGAGATTTTAAGGTTTTTAATTTTTTATTTTTATTTTTATTTTTATATTTTATATTTTTTATAATATTTTTATATTTTAAAATTTTTTGTTTTAACTTTTATTAAATTTTATTATAATGTTATGTAGATATTAAGATACCATTCTATGCACTCATCAAGTGCCTCTATAACACGTAAAAACACCGTAAGGCACGCTGAAAAAGCACCAATACAGATACTTAAGGAACACATCACGGTAGTAATCACCCTTTATGAACACACCGAAATATCAGAAGGCCGTCATGACTAACATTAAGCCACCTGGAGCGAAGTTCAAACATCCCCCCCCCCTGTAATTAAAGTATATATGTATGTAATTATGTATGTAGTTGAAGTTCAAAAGCGCGATGCAGCTATACATGATCAACAACAGAATATATAAATAAATATGTATAAATGAGTGAAAGATACAAAATTCCAGAAAATCACACGAATAAAGCGCTATGCTGCACTACAATGTGGATTTTAATATCATACCAGAAAAGTATAAAATGAAAGAAAGCAATATATCAAAGATTGGCCGGGGGGGGGGTTGTGACCCCCACTCCCCGGTTAAGCCAGCTTGAGTCTAGACAACACTCCCGGTAGCCGATATATTGCACAAAGATGAATACCGAAGTATCAAAATTTCAAAAGGATTCTAAAAAGGATTAAAAAAAAAAGAATTTTAAAAAGTAGGTTACAGATCATTTTTTACTTTTCTGGTATGATATATATATATATATATATTTATATATATATATATATATATATATATATATATATATATATATATTTCGGTCTAGTGTGCACTCGTTTTGACGAAGAGATGTAAAATGCTCTGTCGAATGTTCCGCAGCGAACATGTAGCCTCCCACGTGGTGGCTGTGCTTGTGAGTTATTATTTCTGTTTTTTTATATTTCTGGTTTATAATTCACTTAGTTTTTATTATTTGTCCTTCTAGCCAGTAGACAGTTCCAATGGTGTCCATAGGTAAATAATATTGCCATTGTCAGAGCATGGCTATTCTATCGGGTTTCAATCAAATTGTATGGCTGTCCTAACGAGAATGCAAATCCGAACTAACTGCCGTTTTATGTGTGCTTTCAGTTGATTGTTCTCCATGTCTTGATCTTCAATCTTGAGCTACTTATTTTTGCCTTTTCTGATTTTTGCCGTGTTTGTTTTTTTATTTTATATATATTTATATATATATATACCTTTTTAATTATAATTTTTGTATACTCATATACTCATCTTCCCCTAACCCCCTTTCCATTATAGTGATAGGTTACCTTCTATTTTTATCCTTAGGCTTGGTCTATAGTTACTTTTTTTAACAGATATGCTAGAGATGGGTTTTTTCGTACTTACCTTAGTTTATGCATAGTTATTAAAAACTTTCAATTTATATATATATATATATATATATATATATATATATATATATATATATATATATATGTGTGTGTGTGTGTGTGTATGTATAAAATCAGGAAAAATTACCCCTCATTACGGGCAACTGATTTCCATGAAACTTTCAGTACATGCTTGTAAATGTTTCACAGTGTAATGCTACTATAATATTCAAATAAACTATATATATAGTATTGTGAGGAAAATTTTTGGAAAACTTTACACTTTCGGGGTATATTGAATATTAATTTTTCAACATAAATATATTTCGATTTTAATTTTTTGTATATGTTAAGAATAGTTCGAAAATTTATCTCTGTCACAGTCGGGGTTTTCAGGCTCCTCTTTCCTACTACCTTAATTTAGCGATATATCCATCTTAATTTAATTATATAAGTACTCTTGATATGTAAGATTTTGTTATGCTCTGTCCTTTAATTTTACCTTATCTTTGAGTGGTTATCCTTTAACTTGTGTCATTAATGCTTTCCATGACTAATTCATTGACTAGTAGATCAGATGGTTAAAGTTAATGCCTAGATTTTAGGTTGGTCATATATTGCGTCTGAGGTTACTTTTAATAGTTACAAAAATTCATGACTATACGTATTTAGCCGTTGTTGTATTGAAGCAAGAAAATACTCAGTCCAATTTACACGAAAAGCATTTATTTAGAAAGTTTAAACACATTTGAGTAATGTACACGTATGGAGTTCTTTTGTGCAAAATAACGTTCAATAATTGCTCTTAATGTATTAAATCTATACGTATTATATTGTTGTATCAGGCAAAGTTCTTCTATTTGTTTGTCGCAGAAAGAAAATAATCCAAATTTTTAATTTGATAGATAAATTTGAATTGTAATATTACTATCATGACTGAAGGCACCTCATCAGACTGGTCACTACACTGTAAAACATCTGCAAGCATGTTACTGACTGAGAGTTTTAGAGGTATATATATATATATATATATATATATATATATATATATATATATATATATATATATATATATATATATATATATATATATATATATATATATATACATATATATATATATATATATATATGTAATAGATACATGTATATTATATATATATATATATATATATATATCATGACTGAAGGCACCTCATCAGACTGATCACTACACTGTAAAACATCTGCAAGCATGTTACTGACTGAGAGTTTTAGAGGTATATATATATATATATGTAATAGATACATGTATATTATATATATATATATATATATATATATATATATATATATATATATATATATATATATATATATATATATATATATATATATAAATATATATATATATATATAGAACTAGGGGTCACAATCCCCCTAGGCCTTTTATGTATTACCTGTTGGCTGACTTCATGTCCAATCTTTCAATTTTTACTATTATACTTTTCTGGGCTATTTCAAGCTGCATTGCGCTTATTGGTCTAGATAACTGTTTTTGTACTAGAGGTATATATATATATATATATATATATATATATACATGTATATATATATGCACACACAAATTACGCTACGCAGACGATAATTAGCTGGATATTTCAGAAATGAATCTGGAAATTTCATGAACGCCTGTAATTGCGACTTTTCTGATTGTTTGCCAAAATAATCAACAAAGTAGCTGAAAAGATGAGCAAAGGTTGCAGAATGTTTTACAGTTTACACAGTGTTCTAACAAGTTCGGAAATTTTTATTGGAAATAAATGCCTATTTTTGTGTCACATTGGCGGTTGGGTTGTTTGTATCAGTCCTTCAGATTTCATGTAAACAAATATTAATTAAGTGGTGACTAATCTATTTCACATTTTATACATCACATACTGTGCACTGCAGAATTCGAAAAATGCAAGGATCTGAACTTTCCTTGAGGTATTTAATTTAATGAATAGCGATCATATTTCTTTCCCGAGGAATAATTAGAAGTCTTTAGGAAAAGCGCCAAATTACGACATTTCCCCCGCTTTCTTAAAGCCATATAATTAATTTAACAGCACTAATCTTGTTACCTCGAACAAGATCGAAAACCTCAAAGTACTTTAAGTTCTCATTAGTCTAAAACTTTTCGTGACGACAGAAGGGGAAATACTAAAATCAATCAAAAAGTTATTAGCTTATTAGAGATTAGATTAGCTCTTAATACTTTGGTAAAATGGTGAATCAACGACAATGAAATACTTTCTAGTGTAGGTCAATTCCTCATAGAAATATCGTTTTTACCCCAAAATAAATCAAAAGAAATGTATGATTTGCTAGCTAAAAATGTCTATTTTTTTTATTTAATTTGAAATATACTAAAATATCCATGTGTTTTAGTAAAAATCCTTAGATTTCATATAATAACATCGAGAAGTAAAGATAAATTACAAATATAACTGACATCATAAGAAATTGTTACTGTTACATCAGTTACAGAAGCATGTTACATCAGTTGCAAAACGTATTGTAATTTTTGAAATTATGATTGATAATTAAAATATAAATAAGTATGCATTTAGTCTATTAGTTATTTAGCATTGCTTAAAAGCAAAAAAAAAACATTCTAGCTGTAACATTTTGATAATATTTAACTTTTTACTGAATCAGCAATTACTTCTTGTCCAATTGCGTTACGTCAGTCACACAATTTTAAAATGAAGTTATAGATGTATATTCATAGCAGACATTTTTTTTAACTCATTATATGATCGCCATAAGTAATAAATATTTTAAATCATAAAATTTTATTTTGTCATTTTCAGTAAATGTTTCCTGGTATAAAAAAGCCACAAATATCATTTTGATTTTACGTCAGTTACATTGGCAAGTATTGGCAAAACCATTTTGTTGAAAATAGTTTAATACATTCAGCTTTCACATAACTTTGGCTCACATAACGTATTTTTAATATACAGTAACTCGTATAACGCATTAAATTTCGAAATTAAAATAAAAAAAATATGCAATATTCATGTTTAATATCCACTAAAACTAAGAACGGCACCACGATGAACATTCAATCAACCAATGAGAGTGCTTTCCACTCTCTCAAAACTCCACAGCTTTGGTTCATGCTCTGCTTCCACCGTGCATGCAATCGTTCTTGATCACCGGTAATCCCCCCCCCTCCATTTCCATTTAAAATATGTGGTAAACAACCTGCAACTTCTATTGGAGGATGCTCCGTATAAAATATCTAATGCATCCAACATTTTCCTTGGAGATTAATAAAATTCGATTTTGTGGGGAAAAAAATTAAGCAGCTTACTTTCTATTAGATTTTGCCGAAAATCAATATCCTTATTGCTGTTCCCGATTAAAACACGCGCAGCATGTAATTCGTTTTACACATCATGCGTTTAATATTTTCTAGAGATATCACACTGCCTGTGGAAAAGTGAAACTTCTCTTTTCACAAGAATGGCTAAATATAATCTTTAAATAATGATGCCCATTCAATTTTAAGTTAAAATTATTAACAAAGCAGTTTTGGATGACAGTGGATTATGTTTTATTGGATGCTGTTTTATTTCTTTGCGTCACATTGCGTTTAGATTTTTTGATACGTATGGTGTTGTTGTCGAAATATTTTCAAACAAGGACCAGAATAATCAAGATTGGTATCACGTCTGCATTCAATTGATAAAATCAAGGACAAAGCGTTTTAAAAAACGAAAGGTCTTTTATTTAACACATCCAAATAGACGTACAGAACATTATTAAAAACCGCCAGAGCGCTTTTAAAGATCGATTAGTCCATGAATCTAGTGTTCCTTAACATCCTAAGAATTTCCGTCCTTTTATTAATTTCCTTCATGAATTTGGTACCAAACGCGCTTTATTTCATCGTATTCGATCCGACCGTATCGTATATTACCACTTTATTTAATCGTATTCGATCTGACAAACTTCGGAATTTTGATGACTTTAATAGCTTTGCTGGGGTGTATGTCGTTCTCCTGCTATCCAATGCTGGTGACTATAAATTTTACATTGGTAGCACAAAACGTAATGTTGGCATCCATTTAGCAGAACATGCTCGCGATGTCAAATCTGGTAAACTTTCTACGGTTCTTACTCAATATGTGGTTGATGATAAATTTCTTCCCGTTTTTGAAAAAAACTTTCCTTTTGGTTCGTTATAACAATCCACGTAGTATTCTTCTTTAAGAATCCATGTTTATTTATATTTAACGTGAATCAATTTGTAATTTTGTTCCTGTTCAGATTTTAAGTTATGCATGATCCAATTATTTTATTTGAGACAAGATTTTTATCCCAGTGGCACAACGGGTAGGGCGTCGTCTTCCCAGGTCAAAGATTCGCGAATTGAATCTTCATTAAGACTTGAGTTTTTTGCGAGTTTTTTTTATTTTTGGTGCGATAGTTAGTTTTACTTCCTCGAGTTATTGATTCTTTTTACATTTAAACGACTTTCAAACGTACTTACATTGAAGACATAATTACCTGTTAAAAGAGCAACGAATGGTGTATTGCATTGCTTCATATATGGAAGTATATATTGTATAAACAAACGTATTAAGCGTAAATGCAGATGCAAATTGTTATAATTTTCCAATTCTTTATTCGAAAAAAAGTAAGAAAATAATTAAATAAAATGTGTGGTATTTGTAACACTTCTAATTGAATTTTACTTCAATTTGAACTTCAAGGCAAAAGCAAATCATGCAAGATATCTATAATTCTAATTATTCTATCTATAGAAATTTATTGGTATTTATTGGTATATAATTAGTTTAGAATTACCCCAAATTAATTAACTTCAAATTAGCTAACTTTTACTGTATATTAGAAATAATATTTAAATATAATATTAAAATTAAACTGTGACGCTATTTAAATATTGTATGATTCTCATAAAGAAAAATAATATCATCACTGATTTCTTCGAATTCAGGAGATTTTTATTCACTTCACTGAATATAATCAATGTATGTGCATAAATTATTTTCTACTTCAAATATCGAAGTATGCAATTCATAATAAAAATTAATCAAATGAATATAAAATAATCTTGTTATTTAATTTTTACTAAGGATCATTTTACTGTGTAACAGTGTATATTATTCCGCATTACGAAAATCCTCGCTACTTTGATTGAAATTCTATAAACGATTTCTCATTAGTAGGCTAATTTACGCCCATTAAGGGTTAATTATGATACCTAATGATGAATACTTTATTTCGAGAACGCTAATGATTTTAGTTGACTGAAGTGCAGAAAGAAGTTTGATATGCGGTATGCATATTTGAGATTTAAGAATAGAGAGGATGGGGAGGAAAGTACGTGTTTTGAAACAATCACGCTAGAAATTAAGATAGTAGTTTTAATATTTATTTAATAAAAAATGTCATAGTAATTGTTATGTGAAATTAAATGTTTTCCAAATAAGACATATAAGAATGAGAAATTTTGAGCGATTGATGGAAAACTTTTATGAATGAGAAAACTTTTACAAAATTTACATCCGAGACTGTGGTAGGGGCTTGGTCGTGCCTCAGGAAAGAGAGGATGGGTCAGAAAGGTCCTCTAGTAATCGGCCCATACATGGAAGTTCACGAGGACAAATTGCAGGCCAGGACCCACTGTGGGAACTCCCAATTCACCACTATGGACATAGATCGTATATACAAACCCGCTATTAAGCTGGATTTGCTACAGTTACAGTATTGATGAAATTCTGTATAACGTAGAGAACTTGTCACGTGATCTGAAACCCAGTCTACCAGTCCAGAGATCCTGCTCCTGAGAATCTACGGCTGTCGGAGGATAGGCTTCACTCGTAACAGCATTGTTCTACAATCAGTTCTACTCATCATACCCTGTGCTGGGAGACTTGATTACATTGCAAGTTCTAATATTTGCATAGCTGTTTTGCATAGCAAGTTTGCATAGCTGTTCAACTGATCATTCTCTATGCATTGAGTGTTGAAAATATCTAATGAGCATATATACAGTAAATTACAACATTAAAGATATGGACTCACATTAGATTTGAATAAAAAATAAGTGGACCGGCATAAAACGTTATTAAAACATTCGAAATAAAGTTATATCCTTCGAAAAAGTGTCCTTCAACAGCTCCATACGCCATTTTTACTCATAGAAGCACTCCCCGTAGGCAAGTTTGGGAATTGTTTTTAGATCAGTCTATGGGATTTCATATTTCTTTTGATGTCCGCAATCGTTTAAAATGGCATCTTTTTAAAGATATTTTTAGTGGTGGAAGCTAAAATAAACACAGCGTAAATTTTGGTGAGCATGGTGATTGAGGAATGAGGACAACTTTCTCCTTTTTCAGAAACCGATAAATTAGAAGATAATTTTGTGCATTGTCGCAATGCAAACATGATGTTCCATGTTTCAGCTTTGATGTCTACACATCCCTTTCTCACTGACTCAAATAACCATTTCGGAACTTCCAGAAAATAATTGTTAGAATGAAATTCCAAATGTTGATTAGGAAATAAAATACATTGAAGAAGAGGAAAGCGATTTAAAAATCCACTATAAAATTCGAAAGAAATGACATCAAAGCGAACTCAACAGCACTCATGTCAGTAATTATGACTACATCATACGATCCAAGTATCCTCCTACAGCAACCAGATATTTAGCTCCGCATTCATTCCAAAAATTATCTGATAAAATTTCGTAAAACTACATTATTTTATTCCTTGAATTTTCTTATGATTTTTTTTCAAGATTACACTGCTCATCTAGAAAAAGCAATGTGAGAAAGTATACCATAAAAGAAAAGTAAGAAAACCATCCACCTTTACTTAATTATCTTAACTATTCATTACCTTGCAAGACCGCTACTTCTTCCTAATTGCTTCGAATGGGAGCAATAATTAAAGAGTTTGAAAGGAAGAATTGTTTCACCCGGCCTCATTATAACTATTTTTTCTAAGGCTTTAAAGGTTGCCCGTCTCTTTGTACCTAACTATAAAAATGAGGTGATCATTATGCTTGTTTCTAACGTTTTAACCTCCAGAAAGAAATATATAAAAGTATTTCCAGTAACATTGTAATTCAGTAATTATATATTTTTATGAATTTCCTTTTGGGCTAATGTTTTGTAATTTTCATGTATTACGTTTTTTATATTCAATTATTAAAACGTCAATGTCCTTTGGACACAGAAAGATAGAAATTGAAAACACTAAACAGAAAATTAGTTCTTTATTCCGATTTGCGAAAATTACATTTTTTTTATAATTATAAATATTTTCATTCTTAAAATATTATAACAGTGCTTCTTTTTTATGAGAAATATTCGCAAAATTTATCGCAATGAGCGGCATAATCTCTAGATGAGCTTGTGTATCTATAAAAACAAACCTTTAAATTTCCATCAAGTGTTATTGAACATTAATTCATTTTTATTTATTTATTAAAAAATTCAGATTTTTTTCAAAAATCCAAATTCAAAACAGGATCCAAAGCAGGTATATAATCAAGATCACCATTGACAACATTCAATAAAGAAGATATGGTAATAAATTAATTTAAAATACATTTTGTTAAATGAGAACTATTTTACTGTCTTAATGCTTACTTAATTCGAATAGAGAGATAATGTTTTAAAATGTAATAATGTTGTAATTGTTTTAATAATATCCATTTGTTTAATGAATATAAGGAATATTTTAGACAAAATTTCTGAAACTTCATATAAATCAAACACAAAAAATACAGAATAAATGGTAATGTATCCTTGCAAACCCAGGGGATATATCGCTGTGTTTAGCATGATTAACGATACTTTGGATGAAAATGTGTGGTAATTATAATGTCAAGATATGTTTTCTATGAAATTAGTGATCAAAGTAGCACTTTTAAAAACGTTCTCTTACACATACAAAAATATATTACAAATATTTACCTTTTTACCTACCGATTACGATGCATAGACATTCCTGAGAATCGGTCGAAAATACAAATTCCAATTTTTAACGGATATACATATTACGAGCAACCTTGAAATCGAACCTTTTGACATGTTGCCAGTGTGTATCTGTGTTACATGAGTGTGTATCTATGTATGTGTGAGGAAAAATGTCAATATATGCACATGGTATTTGATAATTAAATCTAGCTATTCGCATTAATGCACTTATTATTGCAATTATTAAATTATGAGTTAGACCTTTCTTGATTTAGAATATATACGAGTATGCGAGTATTAAGCTAACACGGGCAATTCTCCTGTAATAACAATTGCTATAACATTGAAGACCGTGAAAGACACCCAAAGGATGTACTAAAGCCAATGGACAATTCCGATTTTTTTTAAAGCTCTTAAAACCAATTGATATTTATAGAGAATTTTTTTCTGATTTCAAATATCCAAGCGAAAATCTCTTAAAATAATTATTTATTTAAATATCAGGAAAATAAAAACCGCAAAATCTTCTCAAAGACAAAACGACCCGTGATTGGCTGTGATGTCACGCGGGCCGAGCGACCTGTGATGCAACATTCTACTATGTGCTGTTTCTATTGAGATATTTGCAAGTAGTTGGCGTTTAATTTTGTTTGCAATTTGTTTATAATTATTTTACCCATTTGTTCTTGGTCTGCTTGAGTTTAAATTATTTGTTCCTTATTTTATGTTATTGTAAACATGGATTCAGGTTTTGTTAAAGGGCAATCAGACAATTTGCCCAATATTGATTCTATCATGATGGCTCTGTATTTTAAAATCAATTTTGTGGCGGCTGAATCTCGTGGGGTAGAAGTTGATAGGTAAGATTTACCCCTTTTCTTGAGTTTTTTCTGGAAATTAAAGAAAAGCATTTGACTTTATATGAATTTTTTATTGACTAAATGTTTTATGTGCAAAAGCACTTTAGCTATATATCCTTCATGAAGTTTCTAAATATAATATTTCATTTACAAGTAAGCAGTTTTTTACATTTAATTACATTAAAAGCAGTTTTACATTTAATTATATTAAAAGCAGTTTTACATTTAATTACATTAAAATCAGTTTTACATTTATTTTCTTTGTGACTAAAACAGTTTGCACCACCTCCCCCCAGAAAAAGTCAGTAAAAGTAGCCATTATTAGTGTCTCTCCTTGTCTTGATATTTTTTAAATTTAGGCGAATGTCATGTTATTCGTGGAAAATGATTCATATTTTTTAGTATTATATATGACTTTTCTCTGTAAAGATTAATTAATAGAACCATGATTGACATAACATGGCAGACCCATTCGCCTTGCACAAGGAAATTTCATTCATGAAAAGTCACATCCCTTATCCAATCATTGTCTGTCATTACGTTGTTTATAAAGGATTGAAAATAGGGGAAGAAATAGCCACGCCTTCCTGTAAGCTAGCTTATAGTTCAAGCTTATCAGTGAGGGCGTAATTTAACAGGTGTTTAGTGTGTACATGTAAATTGTGTTTATTTGCTTTAAAAAATTATTGCTAAAAAATGGACAGAGCACGAGTATACCTTTTGAAAATTGAATAGAATGAAATCAATTTTTCAAACCCTACTTAAAAAATAATTCTTGGCAACACTGGGTACATTTTTTACTAGTACAGTAAACTGTTCAGTAAAACTGTTCAGTATAAATGGTGCTCACATCGAATCTCTATTATTACATGAAAATGTTGCATGCTCAAAATACATATTTATATCAAGTAAAACAAAAATTCACCTTTAAAAAATGTAGTCAAAATTTCTTAAATTAACAGTTGAAAAATAATGCCCTAATTTAATTTTTAAATGTTTTAAGACATATTGGTCCTTAGAAATATGGTAACCAACTAAGCTTTACTTATTTATATATTCAGTTTTGATGAAGGCAGTGTAAGACATTGTTTACTATTCAGTAAGAGTGAAAATGGGTTCATAAGCAAGTTGTTCCAAAACATGAAACATCTTTTCAGAACAAAATGTTTTGTGCATGGAGTTTTTAAAAGGAGGCCATAAAACTCCTATGGATGAAATGCTTGAAAATGCCACAATGCTTTGAGAATTATATCTAGGTGTCATTAGTGTTAAGAAAGTAGCCTCTATTGCTATATGGCACAAAAGAAAGGCTTAGTATTTAGTATATTTATTTCTGATTATTTTTAAATTAGGGGTTCTCTAATTATGAGTATAATTAAACAAGTATTTTTTAATAGTTGTAGGATATAGTACAGACTATTTGGAGATAAAAATAAATTGAAAGGTTAAATAATTTTGAATGCGTAGAAACATTCTTTATTATTTCAGTTTTACTTTGTATTGAGCCAATAATTTATTTTTACAAAATTAGCAGTTTAAATAAATATTTCAGCTATTTCGCCATTGAAATGCATACAGTGAAGGACTACTTAACTTACCCCAGCGCCACAAGTATTATTGATTGAAACGATATTGGCATTTTCTTAATATGAAGTTTCAATTCTTTACCTTTATCTCCATCTTACCTGAATTTAAGAAAATCCAAATATTCAGTGTGAAACACATCGCAAACTAAACATGGGATGATGTCAATAATCCACTTTGAATCTGGGTTTAAGTTCATTTGTAATACCCAAACGAAACATTGAGTGTACACACCAGTATACGAGCCAGTAGTACTCACTCTTAAGAATTTTCTAAGTTTAATAAATCACAGTAAAAACTTCTCATACACAAGCTTTAAAAATTTGATTATACATATACTGATTTATTATCTATACACACCTTAATATTTTTCTTTTTTATTTCATTACTCTACCATTAAAAACAAAAATCAACATCAAATGCAAGTCAGAGATCATTATGTACCATTAGTAGTCAACCCTCTAAAATTTAATCTGTGTTGCATATTTTCTATTAAGCTATAAAAATAGTTTTATTACATATGAAATTGCACCAATAAATATATAATATATGAATATCAGTAGATAAAACAAAATATGATGTTTCTTAGTGACACATGAATTAATTTGCATAATTTTGAATCAAGGGGAAACATCTTATTGGCATTGATCATCACCTAATGGCATCCTGTCTTACAAAAAAGAGAATGACGGAATGTTAAATTGTAAAATTAAGAAGCTATGTGATTCATATTAAGATGTAAAGTACATATAGGGAATAATGTCCATTATTGATTTGAGACCGTAAATATAATTAAAATTTCCGTTTAAAAGAGCTTAATTTTCAAATATGAAATACTAATGTAAAAAATAACATAAATGTAACTTACTTTAAAATAATATTCACATACAAAACGAGTTGTCTTTAATGACAGTGGTGGATTTTTTTTAGTATTTCGCTTCATTGCTTGACACCATTTTTTACGAACAACATCATTTTTAGGCAAAAATATAAATATTTTATTTGGTGATGTGATACTAGTGGAAGTGCACATTGAAACTATGCAATACTTATAAGTATTAGACATAATAAACAGAACTTTTCTAATGTAAACACACATTCACAGATTCGCGCGATGAGAACGACTAGAACTTTGTAACGTCACATCCCGTTCGCGCCAAATTGGATCGTTTTCCCTCAAAAATCAGAAAGGCGAACTTTGATTGCAAATAAAAAGATAAATACGGCTCGGTGAATAAAATTTTTTATGTTTTTCTTCATTTTGAAACATTTCGAATCGAATAAAGAAATAAAAAATAGACCGGAATGGTACATTATAGCTTTCTATATCATTGTTGCACTCACATGTACTCTATTTAAAATATATATTTACCTTATACACTGTTCATGCTCCTTATTATCAGAGTTTTAACTTCATCTGTGTGTTGAAGGCCCAGACCGTCCGACTCATCCTAAGGACTCGAGCAACCATTTGAACGGTCGGAATTTCATCTGTGTGTAAAATTACATTAGCTGACTCCGAGTACGAACACTAGTCGTGCAGTTCATGCCGCTTTATCATTCCGTACAATGATTTAGTGCATAAAGCCGAACATAATTTAACTTGAACTTTTTGGATGTAACTAGATGAGTGGATATAATTCATTCTTACACGACCTTCGTGTCATTCTTCTGCTATAAAATCACGATTTCTCTTCTATATAATGCCATTTCCGGTAATTTGGCGATTTTTCGCATCTAAAAATTCTTGAGCTCCAAATATCTTGATTTTGCATCAATAAGTCTGGATTTTAAAGTCTTAATATTATTTAACTGGATTTCCTGTTTTTAATTATTCAGAGTTTTTGGCTTTATTTGTTAAATTTAGAAATATTGGAAAGTAATTGCCTTAATCTTCAATATTTTTATTGAAGATTTTCCATTCAATATATATATATATATATATATATATATTGAAATTTTTAATCAAAAACTATACGTAAACTACGGTAAGCACAAAATACCCATCTCTAGCATATTTGTTACAAATAAGTAATTATAGACCAAGACTAAGAATAAAAATAGAAGGTAACTTATAACTATAATGGAAAGGGGGTGAGGGGAAGATGAGTATACAAAAAGCATAATTAAAAAGGTATATATATATATATATATATATATATATATATATATATATATATATATATAAAATAAAACAAACACGGCAAAAATGACAAAAGGCAATAATGAATAGCTCAAAGTTGAAGATCAAGACATGGAGAACAATCAACTGAATATATATATATATATATATAGTTTGAAAGTCCAATGAAAGAAAAGGGAGAAGCTGTAACTCTAAAAACCTAACTTTCTAAAAAACTTACAAAATAAAAGTATAAAACAGCAATTATTTTGCATTGTTATTTCTATTTACTCTTTTTTTACATTTGCATATTTGCAAAGTATCCTTAATATTTTAAGTTTGCTACGGCATTTATAAAATATTATGTATATATATATATATATATATATATATATATATATATTTATATATATATAACTAGACCTATCTCGATGTAAATTATAAATCAAAGTATAGATAAATATGTATCTTTAAAATTTATTTGCATTCTTTTAATAAACACTGCGCTTAAAATAATTATATTTAAATATGTTTACAGATCATTAGCATATTTTAAGGATAATTTTAAACAAAAGTATATATTTTTCTTGCTCTCAAGAAATTACTATTCATCAGACGTTTTATATTTATGCATGTAAATTATTCCAGAAGTCTTGAAACTTACTTCTAAGTGACACAACCTTGTATTCATTTTAATAAAAATAGTAGAATAAAATTGCTTCATTATAAATTCAAACATTTTTTTCCTAAGAATAAATCTTTGTGACAATTCAATTAGCACATTATAAAAATGCATTTAAGATGAAAAAGAATACATTAAAAGTTATTTTCCGTTTCGTATAATTTTCGAATATTTATGAGCTTGCGCGTTGTTAATTGTAATTATGCGAAGTTCTACGAATTTTTATTAATTACTAGATGCCTTCAGCGACCAGCCCAGTCGCTTTTTCAAAAGCTCTTATCTTGTAATAGCTTTTTGATAGTGTCTGTCTATCATGTATTCAATTCTGGTATCGATTGTTTCATTTTCTAGTTGTAATCAGAAATGTACCATCCATAAATAAATAAATATACAATATCTTGATTAGTCTAATAGTTTCTCCGTTATTTAAAAACTGGATGACAATTGAAGTTCGAAATATTTATTATTTATAATTCGTGTTTTTAACTTCTTGAGATCCGTACTAACATTCGTGTAAGCTATAAGGTTTGGTGTGAAAGTTATTTTGCCAATGTACCTTAAAATGTTTGATGGTGACAAGACTGAACTGTTAATAGTGCAGACTACTATTAATATATGCAGACTAATAATACTATTTCTGTAGTAGAATAAAACACTGGCAGCTATGAATACCGCCATCATTTTCCGCATATTCATTCATTATCGTTACCCTCTTATTAACCCTCAAATCTGCGTCATTTAAAATGTCAGCACATAATCCCGCATCCTATGTGAACATTATTATTTTATTACTCTGAACCATGAAGTGTCCTCCATAAATTAGCCGAGATGCAATTTGACAATAGACCCAAAGGTTTCTCAAGAGAGATTAATTTAAATTATTGGCTCCCTTTTTACCATCCTAAATATTTTGAATCGAGCTGCCTAACCATCTGTGGATTTACAAATAAACTATCAGTAGATGCGTGTGTGCTATAACTTACGAAAGTGCATTTCTGTGTAAAATAAAACTTGTGTGTAAAATAAAACTTATTTTAAACAAGAAAGACCAGTCATGCATAATGTATTGATTATGAAACACATTTCAACTGAAATGCAATTTTATTTAAACATCTCTAAAATGGGGTACATTCAGCGGTGATATTTTTAAAATTATCATCTTACAATAATTGGAAACATAAAACTTCATCAAAAATGAAAAAACGACAATGATATAAAATCGCTTGCTTCTCTATCTAAGTAAAATCAATGAATATTCCATTCATATAATATCTTATACATATATGTATATATGTTATATATAACATGATAGGAACATATTCCAGGCTCTAGAGCAAGACAATTGTGTGTTAAAAATTTCAGTAACTCATCTTATAATCACTTGTTTACATTTTGCATTCATTAAAGTTAGGGTTCGTTGTAGAAATAAGCAAAGTTTGATGATCATTTAAATTCAAAAGTATTGTGACTGAGTTGGCGCAAAATGTGGATGCACAGAAAAATCGCAAAAATGAAGCGGTTTAAGAATGGAGGCAACACTAAATATGAATTAAAAATAATAACTTTAAACATCACGATTTTGAAACAAGATGAGTACCAAATTTTGTTTTGAAGTGGGTCACGTGACCTCTTCATATTATACGTGTGTCATTATTATTTTAATTTTTATTTACAAAGTCACCGAACATATTTTTCTGAATTTTTTTTTTACATATTTTTAAACTTTTCTAAAATGCGATACATTCAGAGCTGATATATTTTAAATTATCACAGTACTACAATAATTTATTATACTAGGGGGCTCTGCCTCCTGCTCTGACCGCTCGCACAAGACCCTTCGGGAGAGTTTGCCTCCTACTTGCTGCACTTGCTTCATATCTATCGTTCTAAAAATTCTACTTTCAAAAATATCTTTTCTATCCCTGCTTATTTTCCGCAGGAGGAAAAAGCAGAGATTGTTCCTATCAATTCAAGCAATTTAGGTATTTTAATGAAATGGTCTCACATTTTCTCTCTACACCGCAATTAATGAAGAGTTGTTGTAATTAATTTAATAAGTAATCTATGCTGTTAATAAATGATTTTATTTTAAAGTTAAAATGGTGCAATTAATTATGGTAGTATGTGAATATTTTCTATTCCAGGACTCGCACTGAAGACTAATATGGTGTGTTAATGCAGTAGTTCATGTATCAACGCAATGGTTTAAATAATTTAATAAATAATCTATGTTCCTAAATCATAATGTTATTTACAAGTTTTATATGCTGCAATAATTGTGGTAGTTGTATGGTGAATGATTTTATTCAAAATATTATTTTTTAATGTGCACCACAGGCATTAAATATTTCTTAAACTACAATATATATAAAAAACGGTTTATTTCAGCGTATTTCCCAAAACTTTTTCTACAAGTGTACCAAATTTCATATTTTTATACGCAATAGTTTTTGTGGTACGAAGCAAAGAATATCGAGAAACGAGAAATTTGTCAAACAGCGGCGGCGGCGTTAGCTCCTTTTTTTTAAATAGAGATTTGAAACTTCAAACTTTATCGAAAAATTTTGAACTTTATTCAAATGACGTTATCGAAATATAAATCGTCTGGCTCTCTATGTAAAAGCAATAAATATTACATTCATATATATTTTATTCCAGACAATTTTGCGAGAAAAAAATTCTGCAATTCTTATATAACTCATCCTGCAATCACTTGCTTACATCCTGCATCCATTGAAATTATGCTTCGTTGTAGAAATAATCAAAGTTTGATGATCAGTTAAGCTAAAAAATATTGTAATTGGGTTGACACTAATCCAAAACTAAAGCTGGCTTCAATCCGAAACTAATTGTGTGATATTATTCATTTACATTTCAATATATCCCACAGACCGTCTCAACAACATACTTAAATTTCATTTTGGTAAAGTTATTTTTATGGCAGTTATCGTGCGGACGGTGAGACAGAATGAATAAAGTCATAAACACTTTTCAATTATGTTGTAAAATGTTGAAAAATCTTACTTGGCAAGATTCTTTAATAAAAAGTAATGGTCATTAATTAAATGTGATAATTTTCCCAGTTCATGCAATTCATGAATGTGTCTCGTTAAGGATAATGTCTTGAATGAAGCATTTATACTTTCACTTCTAGTGATGATTTAAGCGTATTTACAAACTTCAATTTATCTGAGCCATAACATGCAATGCTATGTCTCAAACTCTAATATAATGAAATAACAGAAGTTATCACTTATCAGAAGAAATTGCTATAAAACAAGGAATAAGAGCTTTTAAAATAAGGATATTTGAAACAAGAAAGATCAATCATGCTTAAAGCATTGATTATGAAACACTTTCCAACTTCAATGCAATTTTATTTTAAAAAGTCGAAAATGCAATACATTTCTCGGTAATATTTTAAAACTTATCACGATACTACATTGATTTATTATATTTGAAAACTTAAACCTTCATTGAAAAAAATGAACTTCATTCAAAAGACGCCATTGAAATATAAATTGCGTGGTTTAAATATCTCTAAAATGCAATACATTCCACGGTAATATTTTTAAATCTATCATAATACTACGATAATTTATTATATTTGAAAACTTCATCGAAAACAACTGAAATTAATTCAAATGACGTCATAGAAAAAATAACACGCCTGGATCTCTCTATAAAAGCAGGATTTCATTCATAACTTTCTCCATTTCATTCATCACAATACTATAATAATTTATTTTATTTAAAAATTAAGACCATGGAGCTACAAATTCATAAACTTTATGCTTAAAACTTCATCGAAAAATATCGTCCTTCTGTTTATAAAATCAATTAATATTTCATTCATATCAGCCATGCAGACTCCATGGACTGAATTATTTTGTGTTAAAGAAATACAGTAATTCTAATACAACTCATTCTACATATTTTGCTGTTTACATTTTACATAGGTGAAAAATAGGCTTAATTGTAGAAATAATCAAATTTGAATGAGAATTTAAACTCAAATATATTGTCATTGTGTTGTTTTAGTATGTAGATGCACAGAATTTAAGCAGAAATAAAGTAGTTTTAGGATGGATACAACACTCAATATGAATTAAAAAGAACTTTAAAAAATCACGAATTTGAAACAAGATGGATGCCATATCTCATTTTGAAGTGGGTCATGTGATCGTTTAATATCATGGTCACGTGATCGTTTCATATAAGATGTGTAATTATTATTTTAATTTTTATTTAAAAAACTACTGAATATATTTAGCTGAATTTTTTTTTATATATTTTATGGAACAATTTGACTATTACCTAAAATTTTCGAAGCAATTTGTGAATTTTAAATCCGCTTAAAAAATGTTAGAAAAATTAGGTCCCATAGGGCTCAATGTATTTCATTTTTTCAACCCGGGTTCAATCCAAAACTAATTGTGTGATATTATTCATTTATATTGTCATAGGTCCTACAGACCGTCTGAACAACATACTAAAATTTCATTTTGATTAAGTCATTTTTACGGCAGTTATCGTGCTAACGGACAGACAGACAGACAGACAGAATGAAAAAAGTCATAAACACTTTTCAACTTTGTTGTAAAGTGTTAATAAAAAGCAGTACTATGTAAATGTGTTAAGAATTACAATTGGCTAACACTATCTGCAGTACTGATGTTATCTGCAGTACTGATGTATTTAAATTTTCGCTTCGAAACAGCGGGAGTATAACAAGGTACTAAATTATATAAATGTACAAACTCATCATTTGGACTTTTAGTTGGCAAGATGGCGAATGTAAATTCTGAAATTAAATATTGCTTTCAAAAATACAATCGTTTTAAACAAGTTTTTTGAATATTTGACTGGTTCTATGTCAGTGTTATTATTTGGTCCTAAGCAAATTGTTCAAGTGGTTTTTGCAATATTTTTAATTTTTTTACCAATCAATTTGAATCTTTTGGGCTTGGTCCTAATATTAACAAATACGACGAAAATTATGTTCACACTGCAAAAACTTTTGAAAAAATATTTATATTACTTTCCCTGTAGTACATGGGAATGTATAGGGTAAGCATTGGAATCATACCGAAAATCACAACTCGAGCTTTCGACGGATCTACACGTTTCGGGACCTCTAGAATACGATAAAACCATTTTTATGGTGACGTCTGTGAGTCTGTCTGTACAGATTTTATATCCAGTCTAACTATGAAACTAATTGACCGAATTTCATAAAATTTGGTTGATAAGTCGCTTGTGGACGAATCTAGTGCTGATTAGTTTTGGCTACGATTCGGGATAAAAGAACCCGCCTTTGTTACGAAATGTCCTGCAAAAATAATTTCAATTATTGGTGTGAAAATTAACCGTTATACAAATTTTTATTGTTCGTAGCGTCATTATACTCCCTTGAGAGGCAAGTTCCTCCCCATCACGGGGGCTACACTGTTGAGTATGGTATACATAGAAATAATTTCCAAGCCTTTTAAAATGCATAGCAACAAGCTATAGTTATAATAATTTGGACTCAGGATTCAGATTTTAAAAAAAAAATCTTGT
Source organism: Amaurobius ferox (assembly GCA_951213105.1). Classification (NCBI taxonomy): domain Eukaryota; kingdom Metazoa; phylum Arthropoda; class Arachnida; order Araneae; family Amaurobiidae; genus Amaurobius; species Amaurobius ferox. The sequence continues at coordinate 90,556,746 of OX578136.1, forward strand.
AAAATGTAAAAAATTAATTCTGGCATAAGTCGATATTCTGGCATAAATTAAGGTCGAGTTGAGCCACACTCCAGATAATTATGTTTTGTGTAATGGCGAAATATAGTTTCCTTGATCACGTAAAAATTGTACTATGCACAGAAAGTCCCCTGCATTTTCTGTAATGACTGCTTTATTTCAATTATCCTGACAAAAGAACACCCTCTCCTGCAATATTTAGTACTTTTAAAAAACTATCTTATACTGTTAATAACAAATTATTTTGACTTTCTGATTACTTAAGATATATATTCAAGTACTTTTTTACATACACACAATTCTGTCTTTACACAATAGATACTTTCTCGAAGAATGCGTGTAAAAAAATTCGTGTAAATATATAATGTGTTTTTGTGAAATTAGGAAGCTGGTTCGAAACCTAAACATTCAGCAAAAATAGTACAATAAACCATATGAAAATTCTTGTTAGTATCTTATAATTTTTACATGCTGCACATTTTACTTTATAAAGATTGCACATGTAATAAAAATATATTATATAATGTAAATTTTCATATAAAATGAAAGAAATGTCACTAATTAATGAACACAAAAATTATGCCTACAGATGTTATACATTGTCCTGTAGCAAGACGATCTAAAATTTGATTTTTAATATCCAAAGATATTGCTTTTCTTTTCGTTTTTGTTACCGGTGAATAATGCGAGATTGTGTAAGGTCTAACAAAAATATTTCGGTTGTTTTTAATAAAACAAAAATTGATGTTTATTTTTATTAAACATCAGAAAGGTACATCAAACATCAAAAGGTATTTTTCACATTTAACATCAAATTCAAAATGCAAATGAAAAGGGGAATTACCCAATTCTGGAAATTTCACACAAATAGAAATTGCAAATTAAAAGGATCACAATTAGGAAAAATACCGACTAATTGTGAAGTTGCGAGAAGTGTAATACGAAAAGAAATATTTTTCTTGGAATTGGGATCAATCGTGTTAAATCGAAGCAACTCGCGTAAAAAGATAATGACATTTTTTTAATTTCGTATTAAATCAAAATCGTGTAACAAAAGTCCGTGTAAAATGATAATTTCATGTACTGATTGATAATTTATAAATATCAATTTGGTATTCAGATTTAGCTTTATATACAAAAATTTATATGTATTTTGCGCACTTAGCTTGAGTAGTTAATATATTTTCGTTGCTCAATGTTGAAAAAATATTGTGATTCTAAAAGCTACTGTCAACTGCATGTGCAAGTCAAAATACAACATTAGTTAAAATGTAATAATTGAAATCTACTTCTCCCAAACATAAAAGTAAATACATCAAATTTTAAATTAATTCGAAATTTTTCCGAAAATAGTGACATCCATTTCGATTTAAAACCGTACATATCACTAGAAGTGTATTTTCTCAAATTAAGGTTTTTATTACATTAATATAAACTGTGCAAAAAAAATGGTTAATTTATAATTTAAAGATCTTAAAATGTTTATCTGACATTAATAATTCAAACATTATGAAATGGAATAAAATTGTATACATTCACGTTTCAAAAAAATCAATATACACTTTTTTGAAAAGGATCTATTTGTCAAGAAATTATATTAATATTGAAATAAAAACTAGCCTGCAATTGTAGTATATTTAAATTTAAAATAGCTAAAATATAATAGTACATATAACTTATGTCATGCTATGTTATAATATCTGAAGCAAACACGAGTTCTAGAAACTTGAATTTTATTTTCGCTAGATGAAATATTTATGTATTAAAATTTAAACGTAATTTAAATTTAAATTTTATTTCATTGCCGCATACATCATTTCGTAATATCGCTAAATTTAGAAAATACATATAATATGAGTCTTTCAATGTGTTTATACTTTAAATTGGTAAATTAAGAAAATGTTTTATTTTCTTTATTTTTTCATTATAAATATTGGGAGTTTTAAAGAATTCCTGAAGTGAACTTCAATGTCACAGATTACTACATCCTTACATTCTTTCATTAATACTACTTTCTTACATTCATGCATAATTATTACATTCTGAAATTAATACTACATTCATACATTAATACTACATTCTTACATGTCTTGTTTAATCATCCTGCAATTCTGTAGATTCTTTAAAGTCATTGCAGACCTGCTAGTGGTGCTCTAGAATTCATACGATTTATTAATCATGGAATCATCAAATTTTGCAGTGATAAAACAATCTATTTATAGAGATATAGTAGTAAATTAATCGTCTTTACTTCTTAATTCGAATAAAACATACTTTCTTCATTTTAATGGCACAACTTCTAACTACAAGTCATTTATCATGACTTAGTGATATGTGTTCCGTGCAAGAATAACCTAAGTACACTTATCAAAAGTACAGCATTTTCAAAATATTTTTTCTCTGAATATGTTCATATGGTTACTGCTTATAAGCATAATGACAAGATTATCATTACAAGAATATATTTACGAGCGTATCTTTGTTACATATTTCTGTTATATATAAAAAACAGAAAAATTATAAGTATATCAGGGAATTCCCAGAATAGAAGAATTTGAAATTTAATACATGTGTTACCTAAGTCAAGCATTCGATGAAACCGCAATAAAAACAGCCGATCCGGTGGTCGAGCCTTCAGGGGCATGCGTTTCCGTCTGATCGCTAGATTGCCGGGTTGCGGGTTCGAATCCCGCCAGTGGGCATGGATGTTGCCATGTTGAAGCGAAGTCAGACTTCCATCCTTCGGAGGGCTTTTATAAAAGTGAAACTGCAAATCTCCTCCCCTTCGCCATGGGACACCCTGGGGGTCTAGTGGACGTGGTGCGTAGGGGCTCCTTCACCACGGGAGAATTAGTACACATAATAAAAACAAAACTCTATAATTTATGTGATTGCAAGTCAATAAATCATAAACGTGTTATATATATATATATATATATATATATATATATATAATATGATGACAATAAAAGTGCGCATTTAGGTTATATGGTGTTGCATAATATGGACCATTATCTAAGTATTCATGATCGCTACAAAGATATACTCATACCATTGATAACTCAGATGTTACAAAATGGTGTACCTGAGTTCGGAGCAGTGAAACCAAAACGTCACCTAAAACAGACACTTATATTTGACGTAAATTATTGACTTATATTTGTTATAATCTTATCCTAGTAAACGTGGTTTGTAGCCCTGAATGTCTTATTCTTTCGTCCAAATTTAAAAGTATAATTGCTTCAAATTATATATATATATATTAAAGATTTATTTATGTTACACCAATATCTTTCAAGTTTTATAAACGTTATTGCATTTTTAAAGTATATTGAACCATAAAATTGTTGAATCTACTGTTAACAAACTGTCGCCAAGTGGAAATCTTACCATATTATAATAATTATATAAACATAAGCTAAAATGGTACAATAAATGAGTAAATAAATCTTGTACAATAAATGGTACAATATAATGCTACAATAAATTAGTAGTGTCCTACATATATCACGTTATCCTGGGTAGGTTAGCAACGACAAATTTTACCATTAGCTAGTATGGCCCAAGTACTTCGGCTAGCCATTCAGGCAAACGTATGCACCAATGCAAAGCTTTTATATATTGAAGTGTATCTTTAAGCTAATAGAAAGGGAGAAGTTGAGAAAAGGTTCCTTGGAGCGATAAAGTCGCAATATGGAACCGATTCTAAAGGAATGTTCTAAGGTCCGAAAGGAATGTTCTAAGATTATATGTTCTAAGATTATGTGTTCTAAAATTATATGTTCTAAGATTATGTGTTCTAAGATAAGGAATGTTCTAAGATTAAATGTTCTAAGTAAATATGTGTGATCTAAGAGTTAATGGTAGTTGTGCATATACTGAGGATGCTCACCAATTTATCTGTGCTATCGTCATCTATGACCAACAGCCCAATAACCCTCTCTCAGCCAATGCTTAAATGTAAGGAAATATTTATAGTTCAGTTCCATACTACAACAAATTTCCAGGTGGTACTCAGTCTTAAATAAGAACCCGCTACTTAATTATACCAGCTACTTAATTATACCCATTACTTAATAATATATCGTCAAATCAGTTTCAATCCAAATCAACACAAAATGGATAATGTTAGTTTTAGTTAAAAACACCGTACCACAAACTTTAAAAGCGACAAAATAAATAAATATTAATGACACTATGAACTTTGTAAAGATCCTTGTTGCTCCATCTGGGAATTGAATCTTGGAACTCCGAACTGTCCAGTCGATGCTCTACCGTTCAGCTGCTGGGACTACATTGCAAGCTCTTACCGTTGAAGTGGACTCTGCATTCTCCACCCTATAATGCCACCTTGGCGGGCAACTGGCAGTCTAACTGACCACCTTCTGCTATTTTTACCTCAGGTTAGCTTCCTGCTACTGCTATTTTTACCCAGGTTAGTATTCTCGTGGTCGTTATCTTCTCAATTTGAAATCGACGCTCAATCATCCAGAGTACATTGAAGCCGTACTAGTAGCACTAGTGTCACTTTCAGACCTCCAACATATTTGCACTAACTTACAGGGTTGATTTGTTCGGGCGCAATTGTAAAGAGCCTTGCTGACCCAAGCGGAAATCGAACCCCGGATCTCCGATCTGGCCAGTCGATGTTCTACCGTTGGGCTACTGGGACGACATTGCAAGCTCTTATCGTCGAAGTGGTCTCTGCACCTCTTACATCTCGTTGTTGGGTGGGCATGAGCAATCGGCAGGACAAAAAGTGTACGGAAATTCACTGCGGAACGTCGAAAATCTTTTAAATGCACTTGCTTAAAAAAATTACAAAATAAATACATTTTTTAAAATCAAATAACTTATTACATAACCTAAAATATGCAAATTTTGTTGTATTTTAAAACATAAATAAATATGACGGAATCGTCCTACCTAGAGCTCCTATACTACAAGCTTACTTATCAAGCATATTGAAGCCAAGTAAGATTTCTACAAATACATGGGTTACCATATTTGGCTGTTTAACAAGTGTTCCAAATACTGATTTTTACAGATATTTGATAATGTTAACAAATATACAATTGAGTTATATTTTTATAAATATGAAATGTATTGAGCATTTGTAATTACGCGACACTTATTAACAAGAATCAAAAATATGATTCTCACTCTATAAACAGATTAACAACAAATATATGGACATATTTTTTTTCTTATTTTATTTGCAAAAATCCGGTCTTATTAAAATTTATGAAATATTTTGATGTATATTTCTATTTTACATCTGTTGCAGTCCTAACATTATATAATATAAAATATGGTCTTATTATGAGCTCAGAAAGACCTTGACTTATTTGAAATACCTGCATTAAATAATAAAAAGTTGTTTTTGGAATATATATTTATGATGATACATAGTAGTGTGTGAATTACCCAGGGGGGGGGGAGGAGCACTTTAAAATAAAAATGTGTATTTAATTTTAAAGGTACTAAAATTTTAAAGAGGGGCAATTTTGTTATAAACCTGTGGATGTATAGATTAGATAAATGCAGCATTTGAAATCTTAATAATAATAATAATAAATTATATAAATCTGTATTGTAAACGATATATTTTTTATGTCTAGTACAAAAGAATTGACGTACTTTAAAAGATAATATTGAGGAAATCCTCTAATCTGGATCCCCTAAACATAGTGCCAATGTTTACATCAAATGATTGGCGCCAATCATCGTCTTGGCGATGAAAATATCAGTGCCATTCTAAAGTAAATTCGAGTCATTCAGATATAATTTCTATCAGTTTTTAGTAAAAAAATCCTATTTGATCATCCATCATCTTTTATGAAAAATGCATTTCGATTAATTTACCATTTTAACTTATGTTTACAAAATTAATATAATATGGTAAGATTTCCACTTGACGACAGTTTGCTAACAGTAGGATTCAACAATTTTATGATTCATTATACTTTAAAAATGCAATAAAGTTTATAAAACTTGAAAGATATTGGCGTAACATAAATAAATCTTTAATATATATATAATTTGAAGCAATTATACTTTTAAATTTGGACGAAAGAATAACACATTCAGGACTATAAACCACGTTTACTAAGATATGGCTATAACAAATAAAAGTCAATAATAATACATACTACAGTTACCGAAATTATAAAATGAGTGTTTAAAATAAATATAAAAATAGAAGTTTCAATTACAATATTGTAAAATTTAGCTTTTACAATTAAGCTTCTGTATCCGGTATACAATGATTCTGCAGACTATTTATAAGCCATTTTTTTATTCCCTCTTCATTTCTGGAAAAGCGAAATTACCTAATAATTTTTACTTTCCTTATATACGAAATGTATAAGGAAAGTATTGTAACGGGGTCGAAAATTCGAATTCGAGTTTTCGACGGGAGAGCACGTTTCAAGCATCCCCGATCACGAATCAAACACTTTTGAAGTGATGTCTGTGTGTGTGTGTGTGTGTGTGTGTGTGTCAGTGGGTCTCTGGAGACGATACCTGACGAACGAATGGACCGATTCGAATGAAATTTGGTACAAAAATCACAATCCGTAAACACTGAAAGCATATTGTTTTTAAACGTAATCAAAATTTCAGAACCCGCCTAAATTTTCGAGTGAAATTTTGAAAAAATCGTCAAAAAATCAAAACCGCTAATAAAGTTACGCAAATAGACATTTCTTATGTAATTTTTCATTAGAAAACGATTAACATAAAATTTAGAAGGCTAATTCGAGATATTTCACATTTTTTAAAAAAATTATCAAAAAGTCATATAAAATAAAAAATATATATTTCCTATTGAGAAACATGTTCACTTTTCATATGTAATACCATGCAATAAATTGGGTAACATCATTCTCGTGGATCTAGCTCTTTCCATTCATGAGAAAAGATTCTTCGAGTAATAATTTTGTATTTGAACGCCAATAGTCATTTATCTGTTATAAGAATAACTTATTTCTCCGACAGTAAAGCTTGCCGAGATTTTGGCGACGAATTTGGCGGAATGTCGCCAACTTGGCGACTTTTTGAAATGCTGTCAAATTAACGGAAATCACGCCAAATGGATTAAAATGACGCTAAATCAAAGAAAATGACGACTAATTGTCGAAAATTCAATATCTTGGAATGAATATAAGTATCTACTGTAAGAAAAACCTATTTTTTGTACTGTAAAAGTAGTAAATTTATTGCATTATATGAGGAAAGTCATGTGTTGCCCACATCAGATTTTTTTAATGTGTTTAGAGAAGTTTTGTGCTTAACATCCACCAAAAAATATTTCAATAGTACTTCCTAAAGTGAAAATACGAACAGAGCTAATGCTAATAGATTACGCTTTCTGCCTCGGTGGGCTTCAATATGCTTGACGAGTCAGCTCGTGTATAGAGGAGCCTTAGTCCTACCTATGTTGTTGAAACATCGCTGCGATGTATATTTTTCGAACTTTTCTGTGGTTTTAAGATGTAAACTATGTGACAATATTTTCGGTCTCTAAGGAACCGATTTGTGTGAACATCGCTCAACATCATTCTAAATAAACAGAAATGATGTTGAATTTTTATAATATATTGTCGAGCTACACATAAATCTACACAGGTCCCGAAATACCTGTGCACACAATTTCATGCTCAAACATCTTGCTACAGATCGCACGCATACACAGATATATTCTTTTATTATGTAAAATGGGGAAACTAATTTAAGAACTGAATATTTTCAGTATGAGCGTGATCATCCCTAACCACGTAAAATGACTACACAGCTTCTCCAAACTAACGATGCTAAAAAACATTAGCAACTTATTCTGTTTGTATTAATGATACTTTTTGAAATGTGTTTAGAAAACGTATTGCGAGACCTGTAGACATCATATACAGTTTTTGATGGTTACAACGAAACACAGCGCTTAATTTTATTCATCGTTTTATGACAGTCTTGCCCCGGAAAATCATGACCCCAATAAATACACGTTCCACAAGTTGCAGGTGTGGTTGGGGCAAAATATCCTAGGTCCAAGGCTTAAACCAAACTTCATTGGAAATTGAATGAACTATTAAATCGAAATATGACATCGCACTGAAGCGCATCCAATGAGAAGAAGGAGGGCGTATCTGAATCCCAGGCCAAATGATGTGTATACAGGGGGGATGGTAAACGAATATCCAATGACAATGAATATTAAGATGCGAAGAGAGAGAGTGGTAGTTTTAAGCAGTGTCGTAAAGAGAGGGTCGTTTTTCGAAGCAGTGTTATTCATTTTGAGTAGTGAAAATGTTATGGAAAAATACGAAGTCTGACTCCAAATGGCATAAAAATTATCTGAAAAGATGACAGTCATGTTGAGCTACACAGCCGAAATACAGATGTATGTGCCAGTCTTTAGGTATGTTAGGTCAATTTCTACTTTCCCTTCAATACATGGTAATATATAGGGAAAGTATTGGAATCATGTCGAAAATCGCAACTCGAGTTTTCGACGGATCTACACGTTTCGAGACCTCTAGAATACAAAAAACTATATTCAGCGTGACGTCTGTGTGTGTGTCTGTGTGTCTGTCTGTCTGTGCAGATTTTTATCCACTCTAACTAAAAAACTAATATACCGAATTTCATAAAATTTGGTAGGTAAGTCACTTGTGCACGAATCTGGTGATGATTAGTTTTGGGTATGACACGGGTTAAAAGAATCCGCCTTTTTTTGCGAAATGGCCCGCAAAAACTTGTATCCACTCTAACTGAAACACTAATGGATCGAATTTCACAAAATTTGGTAGATAAGTCGCTTGTAGGCCACCTTGGTGCTGATTAGATTTTGGTATAATTCGAAAAAAAATAACCTGCCTTTTTTTGCAAAATGGCCCGCAAAAATCATCAAAATCTAAACTTAAGAACTACGTATGCTCAAATATAGCCATTAAATGCTTGTTTAATACGTCATTTTTAGCGAAAAAAAGAATAAGACCAACCCCATTACACTAGGACTAGCCGTTCTCGAGATATTTTAGTTTTTCGTATTTGTCTTACACCATTTTTGAAAATAAGTCCAGTTTTCAAATAAGAACGAAAATTGAATTAAAAATTAATTAAATTTAATTTAAATAAATACAACGTGAATATAAGTCTGCAGGGAAAGTCATGTGCTGCCCACATCAGATTTTTACTTTCCCTGCAATACATGGTAATGTATAGGGAAAGTATTGGAATCATGTCGAAAATCGCAACTCGAGTTTTCGACGGATCTACACGTTTCAAGATCTCTAGAATACGAAAATACCATTTTTAGCGTGACGTCTGTGTGTGTGTCTGTGTGTCTGTGTGTCTGTCTGTGTGTCTGTCTGTGTGTCTGTGTGTCTGTCTGTCTGTGCAGATTTTGTATCCACTCTAACTAAAAAACTAATGGACCGAATTTCACAAAATTTTGTGGGTAAGTCACTTGTGAGCGAGTCTGGTGCTGATGAGTTTTGGGTACGATTTGGAATAAAAGAACTCGCCTTTTTTGCGAAATGGCCCGCAAAAGCTTGTATCCACTCTAACTGAAAAACTACTTGACCGAATTTCACAAAATTCGGTAGATCAGTCACTTGTGGGTTACTCTGATGCTGATTAGATTTTGATACGATTTGGAAAAAAATAACCTGCCTTTTTTTGCAAAATGGCCCGCAAAAATCGTCAAAATCTAAACTAAAGAACTAGGTAAACTCAAATATATCCATTAAATGCTCGTTTAATACGTAATGTTTAAGGACGAAAATAATAAGACCAACCTCATTACACCAAGGCCAGCCGTTCTCGAGATATTTTAGTTTTCCTTATGTCCTCTACTCCACCTTTGAAAATAAGTCCGGTTACCGAATGAGAACGAAAATTGAATTAAAATTGAAATAAATTTAATCAAAATAAGGAGAACGTTAATATAAGTCTGCAGGGAAAGTCATGTGCTGCCCACATCAGATTTTTATCTGTGGAATAAGAATAAAAAAACTGGTCTCACACGGCTCTTTTCTCTTCTTTAAAGGTTTGTTAATAAGTTGATGTAATTTTAATTATAACAATAATAGAGATGTGAATAAATAAACTTTTATTTTAAAAGATAAATATGTGTAATTTAATGTGTGGTGTTTTGATTTAACGATAAGTTTAAGAAAGGTTATGCAAAGAGGTAATGGTAAGTTTTGTTGTTACTAGAGCAATGAACAAATGTTACGAATCACGACCACTTTAATTATCCGGCCACTCAATTTGCAGCTCATGGCTCTGGGCGAGTCGAATGGTTTGTGTTTTCGACCACTTTAATTCAGATTAATAATTTAATAAGATTTATTTAAAAAGTAAATTCCATTTAATATTAAATCACCGCACGTATATCATATCCGACTTTAAGTCACACTAAAATGTGAGCTCGCATCACACGTTTACAGGCCCCAGTGATAGTGTGTTAATTAATATAAAATCAAACATGAATAGGACCTTAAATGCTAATGTGGAATTAATAAGAGTATTTTCGAGTTAAATAATAATCACAATAAAGATTAAGTTGGAGAGAATAAAAGGTTTATTCTTTGTTTCCTAAGTTAAGAGTTCAATCTATGTCTATTAATCAATTTTATTTTCAGATAAAACAGGACAGCACACAAATAGTTGGTAGGTTATTATAACAGTAAGGTACTATTAAAATTCATAATCACGCTTTAATGCCATAATTATAATGATAATTAATAATAAATTATAAGTATTATTTTCATATACGCCACAGAAACCATTTATTAATTCTGTATTTCAAAGCGTCCGACAATTTATGTTTGATCTTTCAATATTTATAGTTTTCAGTTATAGATTACTGAACTTTATCTCATGTGGGTTATTGATAGTTATGCATTTTATATGAATTTTCAAACCAAGGCAACGCATCAGGCGTAGTCATGGGATTAATTGTATTGAATTCTATGATTGAGAAAGACTCTAATAAACTATATTTTAGTAATTTTAAAAAAGGGTAGATATGACATTTTTACTCAAGCAGATATTTTTCAACAACATTTAGGAAAACCGAAATTGCAAATTATAGGGGTTGCTGTGTACAAAAATATTCGAAATATGAATTAACGCACTTTTCGGAGTATTATACTAAAAGTCTAATGCGGATATATTTTGTTCCAATAACCTAGAACATTAGAAAGAATCTATCCTTTAGATTATTCTATCGAACATTTCCCTGTGTGCGGCATACATTCCGTATAATTGCACATAAATATTCGATTTATCGAACGAATGGAAAACAATCTTTTAAGCAAAGTTGATCCTAATAGTATTCAGCACTCAGATATGTTGTTTGACACAATCAGTTTGAAGAATCGAATTTTCCGATCAATTACAATATAGGGGTTGTTGATCTAAACACACTGCTCAAAACGGCCTTTTAATTAAAATGGATACCTGGAATTTTTGTGCATGGTACATAGTTTAATAGAATTAAGTTTCAAAGTTAATAATGATTTCGAAATTTCTAAAAGTACATTTTCGATTTTTTTTATTTTAGAGATGTGACAGACCAACCTGTTTGATGTATCGAGCATATATGAAACACACACTGATACAACGATATATACAAAACACAAAGTGATATAGAAATATAATTTCTGTTTTTTTATAAATTTCAATTAAGATTATCAGATTATAGGTTACATTACTGTATGTGTTTACCATGCCATTACATGCATACCTACTTAATATTTTTATTGGAAATTCACTCATCCAAATTTAATGATGTTCAGTCCAGTTCTTTGGTGGGACTTTCCTTAAGTAATGGCTATTCTTGTTACATTTTAGTTCTAAAAGTTACACTTTACCTATTTCATGAAACTGTTCTACAATTAAATATTAATATATTTTTATAATAATAAAATGTAGTATAAGTGGTTTAATATATGTCAATGATTAAAACAATTTATTCAATAAACAATTTACGAATGTCGTTTACGAAGTTCTTAAATTACATAATACAAAATTAGAGTTTACACAGCGACGTGCGGTGAGCTGTGGCAACATACGTAGAATTCCACTCACAATAAATATTAATATTTCCATTAGTGTAAGCAAACAATCTTGTAATTTATACAACGCTTTAATGGAAAGTGCCTCTTTTAATCGCAGTCTGGATACATTTGTACCTCAGGGTCAAGCCGCTTTCTTAATTTATTTTTCCCTTGAGATAATTAGATAAAGCTTTAAAAAATAATGAGGGGGGAGCTATTGGGGCACATCGCTCTCTCCAGATATATCCGAGAGGTTTCGGGCATAGAATTTACTTTGGTGACTTTTATGATATTGGATATGTTATTTGATAGAGCGTGTTTGTGAGCGTGTTTAGGACGATATTGTTGAAGGAGCCTTAGACGTCTAAGACTGTTCTGTAAATTTTCTGGCTCTATATCCTCCAACATACTCATCTATAGTTTGAGGACCTTAAGATATTTAGTACTTTCGGCTAGTTCCAAAGCCTTCTGCTTGCGGTACTCTAGTTCCAAAGCCTTCTGCTTGCGGTACTATCTCATGCGTTCAGCAGCATTTTTCTTAGGCATGATGATCCTCGAAGGTATATATCGTCACTTTCAGGCGCCTTACAACACCTAGGTTTTTCTTGCACTCAAACTAGAGTAATGTAATCGATTTTCTCTCCAACGGATCAATCCGACCTCTCTAGGACGTTTATTTCTGCAAGTCGGACCAAGATTCGATTTCAAGCATGTGCTTCCTCTTCTCTCCATTAGCGTTAGTAGTAGTGCACCACCTTGGCACATTGCTGTTTCAACCATATAGAACTTTTGCAAATTTCATTTTGCTACAAGCGATGATGAGAAAGGTCTAGCGTGACGCTCAAACGTTACATGCAATGTCTTAAGTGTCAGCCTCGTAAACGATCTGAAAGGCGTAAATTTGAGCGAGGATGTTATTTCTTAATGTTGTTAGTATGGGCAGTCTGTCAAGTCTTTTACTTCACCTCCCAGTAAGCCACTATTTGGACATAGTTTGATTCTACTCTTTTAATGTAAATACCACTACTTTCAGATAATTTCCCTGTTTAAAAATGAGCCCTCTATGTCGAGTGCAATCCTTACATATCATTGAAATTTTAACTTCTTATATTCTTTGTTAAACATATAAAATATTTAGTATAATTCATTTATACTAAGTCATAATACATTTCCTGAAACAGCTGCTCATATATTGAGTTTGCAATATTTTTTTTAATATTTCCTCATGGAATTTATCGTCACAATGTAACTTTCTCTAAAAACAATTGCATCAAACAGGATTTATATACTTTAGAAAGCTCTTGAGTTTTAACCAAATGGACAAGTTAGAAAATAAGTTTCTCGTTTCTAATTTATTTGATCTGATTATTAGAGTTTACAAGAGTTTGGGAAGTCAAAATAAATTTTCAAAGCGCTACTTTTTTACTTTTGGAAAGAAATAAATGTCTTATTTAAGAAACATGAATCTACGATAAGAGTATTAATCAATAGTTATATTTCCATGTCTGGCAACAGTTTCTTTTTTAAAAATTTTAAAAATGTATTACGTTTTGTATAGTAATGTTTCTTCAATGATTCATATTTCTTCCATTTTTGTTTGCTTTAAATAATATATTTGACTATACTTCTAAATACTAAACTTCTAAATTGCTTAAGCTATTAAGCTATTATCGATATGTACCAACCGCCAAAATTATTTAAATTCAAATATTTATCCAAATGCCACATCAAGAGTTTTAGGCTAAATAGTCGTTTTTATCCTTGTGGTGATCTTGTCTTCAGTGGTAGCAGAGTCCAATAAACAACTATTTCTAGGTACATTAATGGGTATTTAAAATGTCTTACTGTCGATAGGGATCGTAAAATGTTTCCCATCTGCATTAAGTGCTAGCTTATGGAGGCTTCTCTCCAACATCTCCTTGATTGCTTGGGACTATTCCGGGATAATCTTATCTCTGAACCCCTCTTGGTTTTGAATTTTATTGGGATTTATGCGCTCATGAACTTGGTGTAGCTTAGAACTATCCCAATTAGCAACAACAACAACAAGCTAAAAAAATGAAAATTTAGAAACCCTCCATAGTAGTCACTGTATGTCAAATAATGATGATAATATCAGAGATTGACACTGGAGATTAAAGGCAATTCGCGACTGGTGTCTGTCCTACAACGACACCTGGATTAGAGTGTTTAAACTTATCTAGCAATACCCCATGTAAATTCAAAGAGCAGTACTATATTCTTTATTCATTAAATAAGCGGGAAAATGTACTAGCACAATTCACTTATCTCAAGTAATATCACAGTTTTAGAAACAGTCCATATATAGAGTTCCGGAACGTAACTTTATTTCTTCTCTGTTTGCAATTAGCCTTAAAGCTTTTTTCATCATCGCTTTGATCGTTGCAATGTAACTTTCTCTAATTACCAATACATCAAATTGGATTTATAGGCTTTCTAAGGCTCTTGTACTTTAGCAAAACCGACAAGTAAGGCTTTTTTTTCTCCTTCATTTCTTTGATCTGATTATCAGAGTTTTCAAAGAGTTTAGGGGGTTAAAATTAATGTCTCGAGACATTCCATTCTTAGATCGATAGAAGAATAAATGTCTAGATTTATTTCTCTAAAATTATATTTAGGCTACTATTTGATTTAATCTTGTTCAAACATAAATTATGTTCCCTATTTGAGTATTATTTGTATTATGATAATCGCATTATGTGATTTAAACTGCATAGTAGAATTATATTGACTTCAATTATACATTTTGAATAATTGAAGTCAATATTGCATGTTATATTTCCCCGCATTACGAATAAACGTAGAACACGCTACCAGCTGCCTTTATTTTTACAAGGTTAACAATTTGCCTATCATTCATGATTTTTTTATTTATTCACGACATGTGTACCTTATATAATTACATTCTTTTAAACATGCTTAAATGTATGGTGCTATTTTTTATTATTTTCTATATTTATTGCGATTTTTTACCGATAACTGTTTCTACCAACCATTGCTAACAGCTTGGAATGTTATTATGGAAATCAGATATTTTGAATACTATAATTAATATTATGAATGCTATAATTAAATATTTTTATCCGTAATAGAAACTTCAATTATGTATGTAATTTGTTTTAACATATTAAGTTTCTAAAGATTCCGCATATTTTATAATCACAAATAAACTATTCAATCATTCATCAGTGGTCTTCATAATTTCAGAAACCTGTGACAACAGGGGTATTGGCAGAACTTAAAAATACGCACCTGTACTCACATAACGTACTCCAGAAAAATTACCGCAATCAAATGTGAGTGTTACATAAACGAATTAGGAAATTATATGCACATAAATCAATTCAATATTATATTCACATCAATTTCAATTACATGCACATAATTTATAGCACCTTCAGTTAAAAGTATTTTTCACTCAATGGTATACAAGCAACAGTATCTCTATTGAATGTGCTATATTAAATAATATGAAACCATTATATTACACATTAAGTCTTATCATCTAATGGTTTCATACACTAAAGTTAGCAATATCAAATTTCTTAAATATATCAAAGCAATTTTTCTTCTTTTTTTGTTTTTCGTTTATTAATTGTGATGGTAATTTCATCATTACGTTTCTCATCGCAATTCAGCTTTATACACTATTATATCAAATGGAATTTGTAAGCTTATTGAGTCTCTTGCAGTTGAGCAAAACTGATTACTAAAAAATTTACTTCCTCCTGCTGTACTTCTGCTTCCTTTTATTTAATTGTCAGAAGTTTTCCAGATTCTAATACCAAAAGTAATGTCTCAAATCAAGTTTAATCTACTTACAATTGTAGTTTCGACTACAGACTAAATCTTAATTAGTTATACTGTATAAAAGCTTATTTTACCTTACAACAGTCGGTTGTTTTTGTTGCAAACGATTTTTAAATATATACAGGGAGTTTCTGAAAGACTTATCAGTCTTATATATTTTGAACTGTTGTTACTAGACGCAGACTTCCAATTACAAATCTTGTATCAACAACTTGTATTACAAATCCAAAGAAAATCTAATTAACTTCTCTAATTTTTTCAAAAATTGAGGAAGGTATTTGTATAAAAATAAATCTAACTTTTACAGGACACCTTTAAAGTAGCATGTCCAATTACCCGAAAAGCGTTTATAAGCTTAAATGCACTTTGCTAGTCTGCTAATTGTATATATAATATTAAAATATGGGGAATACAAAAGTTATTGACTTACACCAAAAAACCAAGCTCTTAACAGTTTTTGAAAAAATTTAGAGAACATCCACAAATTAAAGCTTTAGAGTAATTGTGTAATTTATTTTGGTACAAACCACTATTCAATCGATATACGGGCCACAACAGTTATATCATGAATATCACCGCGTGGTTTTCACTTAGAACCAACAGCAGTTTTTAATGACTTTTGATTTTATGAAATTATTTTCTATGATCACACTTGTTTCTCTAAAAGGAATATATAAAATATTATTTTCTTTTGAAACTTCGCTGAACAAAGTGAAAGGACAAAATTTTATTTCATCTAGATTTTTTTAAACTTTTCCACATAGATCATATAAGGGCCAACGGCCGTACCGTGCTGAAAACACCGGTTCTCGTTAGATCACCGAAGTCAAGCAGCATCGGGCGCGGTTAGTACTTGGTGGGTGACCACCTCGGAACACCGCGTGCTGTTGGCCATCTCGGGTGCGGTATCCCCGTGGTTTGCGCGCTAGATTTGCACGCTGCCACAAATGCCGCCGTGTTCATGCGGAGTACGATCACGTTAAACATGTGAGTCCGTAAGTCCTTCCGAGAGGTTGGTGGTAGGGGAAGGAGGGTACGGTCCCTGTGGATGCCTCCCCCACTGGGTTCCGGTCTAAATTGGGTGGCACTTCCCGGCCGTCCATACAGTTACCTTACACCTTTCTGGTAGGTCGGACGGTCTGGGTCTCAACAACAACAACATAGATCATATAAGGAATCTTATTGTTCAGAGCGTAATATTACTTTTAAGAGTAATTCTGAATTATGAGTGCGTTAGTGTTTTGAAAATACGATATTTTTGCTTGTAACTTTGTGTACAAAATTTGATTTTTAGTATGTTACAACTGTGTTCAGTAACTTCGCTACATAGCAAGAGATTTAGCATCTGCATGAAGCTCCTCTTTACGCTTATTAGTGCCTAATATGAATGCCTCTCTTCCGGCCTTTGAAACAGATACGTCAAACATTCAAGCAGGTTGGACGGTCTAGGTAGTACGGCTAACTGCATGTATGGGGCTGCTGTTAGAAAAGAAAGATCTGTTGTAAGATTTTACTGATAATCTTAGAGTAGTTCTTCCGTTTTCATTGGCAAAATCATATTCTAGATGCTTGTTGACTACCTCAGCATTCATGAAATGCGCCATGTTACACATACGAAATCCGCGTTACGAATGATGATTGTGAAAATTTGCCAATTGCCGCTCAGCAATCGCTCTAGGACGAAAGTGTGGTATCTGTGACTATACATTCATTAAAAAAATGTATTTATTTCAGTTTTTCTTATTTCTCATAAAATTTGTATAGATAATTTTGAACCACCCTGTACATAGGGATTCAGTACAACATGCAACTCCTAAATCAACTGAAAGATGCTCTAATAAATTAAAGTAATAAACTATAGTAGTAATCGTGCATTCTAGTATTGCAAAAGTATATCTGATATTGGGCAATGAAGGAAGGATATATTTATAAATTCAATTATTAATTATAAATATTATGGCTTTTTGTTTTAGAACCGAATAGCACCAAAATGTAATCTGACCACGAAAGTCAAAAATATATCACTCCAAAGTTATAGAACTATTTTAGAGCTTAGGTAATTTATATTCACTTCCAGATGAGATTTATGAATAGAACCAATACGTATAGAATATTATAACGAACTTTAATTATTTTGATATATGGAAAAGAAACTCATTTTTTTATATAAAATAATAATTTAATTAGTATATAAAATTGCTGCAGTCTATTTAGCATGTTTATTACTCAGGATGATAACACGAGATAGATAATTCTCCCTTATATTAACAAAAGGAAAACTCATTTCTATTAATCGCCATATTCTCTATTCAGAATAGAACATACTAGCAGGAGCTCACTTTAATTAGAGGTTTATGTTATTGATTTTTGGTTTATGCAATTTCGACTCTTTCATAGTGTGGGAAATTATTGTTAAATTAAAGATTTTAAGATAATTGATTAAAGATAATAATTCACTTCCAGATGAGATTTATGAATAGAACCAATACTTATAGAAGATTTTAACGAACTTTAATTATTTTGATGTGTGGAAAAGATACTCAATTTTTTTATATAAAATAATAATTTAATTAGTATATAAAATTACCGTAGTCTATTTAGCATGTTTATTACTCAGGATGATAACACGGAATAGATAATTATCCCTTATATTAACAAAGAGATAACTCATTTCTATTAATCGCTATATTCTCTATTCAAAGTAGAACATACCAGCAGGAGCTCTCTTTAATTAGAGGTTTATGTTATTGATTTTTGATTCATGCGATATCGACTCTTTCATAGTGTGAAAAATTGCTGTTAAATTAAAGAAAATGTCGGGCACAAAATTAAATAATATCTTCATTCCTCACTGAATGTATATTAAAAGATAAATTTAAATTCATTTTTGATTAAGTATTCTGTACATAAATGTTTATCCTTCAGATGTATCCCGAAACTTATATGTAATTAACCCATCATTAGTAAGTATAAAAGTGCATGCATGAGAATATAATATTGTTATAAAGGACTCCGAAGTTAGTCCTTAATCACCCCAATAACTTTGTAAGGAAAGGCATATGGCTCTACACGTTATAGGTCTATCTATAGTAAGGTGACCATACCGGATCACATAAAAGTAATCACAGAGCCCCAAGGTGCGAATTAAAAAATGTAATGTAACAATCTCGGCAGCAATGTTAGATGGAAGGAAAAATCCAATTACAAAGTCATAGAGCATTATCTAATTAGCAGTAATCAACACCAAGAGCGAATTAAAGACAATAAATTCATATTATATACTCGTATCATTTATTTATAGCCTGTTAACACTTAACACCTTCTATTCATGTAAAATAATCGATAATTTTCTGTCTTGAATTTAAATTTACATTGTTCCTGATGAGGGTCCTTTAAATAGACAGTAAATTTGATGCCTGGTCATGTAAGTGTTGTTTATATTCGTATTGAATAGGACAACAATTTGTCAAAAACTATATTATGTCAAATAAATGACTTCAACAATAGTTTTAATTTCGATTCGTATTACAAGAAAATACTCTATAAGGTTGTAATTGGATTTTTTTTTCCTTTTGTACATTACCCGACATAGAAAATTCGACACCATGCAGCTTTGGTCGTATAATTATGCAAATTGCGGGACAAACTCAGCTAGCCGATGAATGCAAATGATCTGAAATGCAAGTAGGTCACGTGATTAGAACTCGCGGTAAAAGAGATTGAAACGGAAGGTGAACCATCAGTTGTTACTATCTGTCGCCTAGGGAAACTCGTTTTCCGAGCTATTTTTCATTTCAAAAGACACGTACTATTGAAGAAAGACCTGGCCGACGAATTCATGCGAGGAGATTCATTTGAGGCCTGTGTACGGCTGGGTGGTCCTACCGGCGTATCGTCGCTGAAACACGCTTAGATGCATTCAATGTGCAAAGGATTTGGAGAAGATGGATTGAATAAGGACATATGAATCGTCACAGTGGTACAGGTCCATCCAGATGTACGTCAGCAAACGTTGATCGACGCATTCGAAGGCATGCGGTGGCGGTCCCACAAACGAGGACTGTCGACATTCGGTAGAATGTGCAGGCTACATTGGATGTTCCACTATCAAAGAGAACAGTTTCTCGACGATTGGCCTAAAGCAGCTTACACTCAAACCGTCCTTTACGAAGACTGCCATTGACGACAAGACACCGACGTGAGAGATTGCAATGACGTCGGCCCCGAACCTCTTGGACGATTGAATGAAGCAGGGTAGTGTTTAAAGATGTGTCTTGGTTCTATTTGTCGAATGACAGTCGCCGTGCGAGAGTCTGTGGGTGACGTGTAAACACATCCAATCCTGCTGCGTCTGTTGAAAGTCATACTGCTCGACGATGCAGAATCATGGCTTGGGGTGCCCTTGGCTTCCATAGCATGTCACCTCTGTTAGAAGCACAATGACGGCACGATAATATATATGGATGAGGTGCTACACCGGTTGTACTGCCTTACCTTCAGAGGTTGCAAGATGCTGTTTTCCAGTAAGATAAAGCACAATTGCACACGGCAGACATCAGCAGTCACGCCTTGTAAAGTATTCAGGGGCTTCCTTGGCCTCCGCTGTCTCCAGACCTCTAACCCATCGAGCATGTATGTGGCGCGATTGGCCGTCGTTTGGCTACTCTGCCCCAGCCTCAAACAGAGGACGACCAGTGGAGGATGGTTGAAGTCATGATCCTCCATTCCTCCGGAAACTATTCGCAAGCTCATTGCGTCTGTCCCTGCTGCCTACTGATCATCCTGTCTATGTCATTACTGTATTACATTGTCTTTCTGAAATTAAAATCACTTATTTTTATATGCCATCTCTGCCGGTGTGTTCTTTATCATCACACTATATTCGCTTTTTCATGGTGTTGCATTTTCTGTGGAGGATCGTATATCTATCTATACTAACTTTTAAAATTTTCTTTTTAAGCTCTCCTCTACTAGAAATTCAATCCCTTTTATCTGATTGGTCATAGGAACTTTAGTGTGTATCAACCTAACGTGTACACTCATGGACCATGCCTTCCAAATATTTTGGGATATTTAAGGCCTTTAATAGGAATCATGTATGTATTTGATAGTATTATATCGATTTTGTGTGTTGCACTGAATTATATATAAAATACATGGACAATTTATACTTCATTATTATTTCTATCAAGTTGCCGTTAGTTTAAATGCGCCATATCTTTAACTGACAAAAGCAGTATATCTTCTGTACGATATATTATGCCATTATGAGAGTGATTGAATTTGTGTTATTATGCACATAAACTCAGATTTTCCGTTGATTGATGTCGTTTGAATAAAATGTTGTTTTTCATTTATTTAGCATTTTCTTGTAATAGTTTCTTATTAACTTAATTTCTAACTAGCAATGAGATAGTGGATAAGTAAAAATCAGATATATGAAGCTATTAAATTATTTCAATACAGTTTTATGTAAGGGACATGTTACAGAATTGTCAATTAATATTGAGCATATTATCAGGAATAAAAAACGAATCCGCATTTCATTTACGACAGCAGAATTACTATATCGTGAAATTCCGTAATGTAAAGGGTCCCTAAATTAGTAAAGGATCACAGTAGAAAGTCATGGTCTTTTATTAATCTAGAGTCTGTTCTAGAAGCTTCTTCTTCTTCGATATAGACCATCCTACCTACCCGAAAATGTAAGGTACTTTTATAGGAGCTTGCTTGAAGATAGAGCCAGAACTTCCACTGCTTCAAAAATGGATCTAAAAATTATAGAATAGTTTTAAAATTTATAGATATAGAAAGTTATATAGTTATAAGTTATGACATCTAGTGGAGCACTTCTCTCTCATTAGTTAATACAAATATTCAATGTATATAACATCTTTACGCTTTCACATAAACATAAAGATTCAATTCAAAACAGAAATCATTATCTTTTTTCTATTCTTAGAGATAAAGGAAAAGTGACAATTAATCGACATATTCTCATTTATGAATAAAAAACATCTTCAAGAGGTCTTTTTAATTAAAGAGTGTGTCATTAACTTGTGGTTTTTGCTTCGTATATTTTTCTCCGTAATTTGAACTCCCTTGAGTGGCAAGAAGTAATTGAAAATAAAAATCAAATGTCAGATGGAAAATTGATGAATACATCAATTAGTTCGAGAAACCATATTGCCACAAATTGAAAATAAAAACACTTTCTGTTCAGTAGTTCATATAATAGAAAAATTAAGAAACTCCCAGAATGTGTTCTATATTATTTTCTTTGTAATTAGTACATTAACATTAAAAAATAATGTGCAACAAAATAAGAATAAAGTTGGGCACTTCTTGCAGTCGATATTCTTTTATTCTCTTTAAACCTGTTATGTGTAAATGTTTTCCTTTTTATTTTTGATGATGTTATCCCATTTAGGATCCCAAACAGATTATTTTCCTTTATGCACTTAATACGTTACTTAATTTCGTTGTTTTGTTTATTCTCAGTTACGTCCTTAGTGTAGTCTCTAATATTTTAATCCCTCTGCTTTTTGTTTGCTTTGCTTAATTTAATCTAGATTTTGTAATCAATGATTTGTGATTTTCGTTTAGTCAACACTTCTGTTCCTACATAAAGTGCACATTTCTCGTTTCTAGACATTTTGATGCTCTATTGAAATGATTGTTTGGTCTTTCTTATTTTGAAGAAGGAGGATGTGAATGTGGTGACAGTTTTAATTATTTATTATATGAGCATCACAATGTGGTGATAATTTACTTATATTGGTATATATTGGTTACTTGTATTGGATAATTTACTTATATATATATATATATATATATATATATTTAAACTGAAATTTAATCTGTAATTTCTTAAAGTTTGAAAAAAATATAACTAATCATTGCATAACTAGAAAAATTAAAAGTTCGAATAATTAAGAATAGCGCAACTCAATTAAAACTTCTGTAAGATATGCAATATATAAGGAATTTTTATGTCTGCTAGTCATTACCAACAAATTAGCACTCAGCATTTATGAAGTGTAATATAGCGAAGATTAACATCATATGGAATTTTTAAAAATAACTTCTTCATGATAATAATTTTTTAATCTAAATTATTGTTAGGTTATTGCTCATTTTGCTTACAGTTAGTACAAAGATTGCGTTAAAAGTGATAACATTAATAAAAACAAACATAACAATGGACGAGTCAGACTGGAGAAAGGGTCCCAAATAAATAGGAAGACATTATGTTTATTATTGAACGACTATTTATGAGACAAAACATGCAGAATTGAAAACAAATTTGCTTCATCATTTATATTAGCGGTTGATATACGTAAGCGAGCAATCAAGGAGCATATTTGAGAAACTAACCCGGCCATCTTAAATCGTATAGACTATAATATATTAGCTCGAAGGATAATCGGCATAACTCCTATCAAGAAATTGCGCTAAGAGCCCAATGTATAAATTTGTGCAAGCAATTTAACGATTTCGATTCCACAAAGTGCATGATGCTCTGAGCCCATATTTAATATATAAGTGGTGTCAATGTCTTTACTACTCAAAATAAATTAGTGTATGTTAAAGTAAGTGCATATTAATTTGTCTTAGAAGATAATTATTTGATTGATTGAAAATCGTGGAAAAAAGTTTTGATCCAAAGAATGAAATTCTTAAAACATTTGTAGGTTAAAAATCATTTACGATCACTAACGTATATAATTTCTATAAAATACGAAAATAAATATTTTAACCATGGAAATTGCATCTCATATATGGCTGATCTCTGGGCCCTCATATTGTTAATCTTTGACAATTTCAAGTTTTATTTCATTGCGTCTATTTAATATTATACAGTAATCGATATCCATTTTATTTTTAGACTATTGATAATAAATAGTATTAATAGAAAAAGCACATTCTTTCTTTATATGAATAAAGAGAAAAATGAGTCTTAATTAATTGACACATTCTTAAGTATGAATGATGAATACTGAAGCAGGGGGTGCCTTTAATTACAGCCGTGTGTCATTTACTTGTGGTTTTTACTTCCAATTTTTTCTTTGTAATTTGGGTTTCCCACGAGAAACAGCAAATGTTTGAAGATAAAGAAGAAATTGCTATACACAAAATTGATGGATATAGCAACTAGTTAATTAACTTGACGAGTTTTTCTTTTTGAAAAATGTGAATTGTTTTTCTTAAGTAATTCCAAAAGTAATAATTAACGACTTTCAACAAAAATAGCAAAAGATACAGTTTAAAGCAAATATTTATATTTTTCTTTTCTAGAAATACATATACTACTTATTTAACAAAAAACATTGTTATTTTGTTTATTGAAAAATCGTACATGATTCGTTTCTCACTGAAATCAACAGAGTTTCAGTATGCACCCACACTAATAATTTTATGTATTTAAGTATACACCGATAATAACAAACATATTTTTATTATCATACATTCATGTAGTAAACAAAGTATTTATGGAACTCTATTTCCTTAGCAGACATAAACACATTTAAAGATAATATCTATATTGTTTACTCCGTTGTAATATTCTATTTAGAAACGCACTGATTGGTGTCTACAAAGGCATGGTACACATGCATAAAAGTATATGCGATGAAATTAACTTTTACAAAGTAAAGAAATAACGGCACTGATCAGATAAATATCCAGCAATATGGCTGCTCTTCGGGAATAACATATTTGATTCATTTTAAACAATATTTCGTAGAAATAATTAACTAAATAACTTGTTTAAAATGTTAGATTTTAAAAACATATGTATATCGTTCGACTTTTTCGGTTTTCTGACATCAAACTGATATCTTTATATAGTATAAACTAGTAGCACAAACTGATACAGGGTGTCCCAAAAGGACAACCGAACTTTGAAGACGACTATCTCGGAAACGATTACAGATAAAAGAGTGAAATAAAATGTATGTTAATTGGACATCCTGTAAAATTTACATACGGTGGCTTTTAAAATAGTTCAAATTACTTCCAATAGATGGCACTGCATGCGACGTTTCATTTTCCTTCTCGTTTCGTTTTCTGGATTGTGCAGTGAACTAGGTGGACAAAATTGGAAGAGAGATGTATTCGTTGGATGGAACAAAGGATTTTCATTGTGCCTGAAACTATTAGTTAAATCGCTGCCCGACGGAGACAAAGTGTAGCTTTCAACGTAAATTTCATGTATCAAAAGGTCCGGATCGGAAAAAATCAATATTTATTTACAAAATATGAAAGGACAGGAAGCGTTGAAGCTGATTTGACTATCTGCCTATCAGCGACATCTGTTGGCAAAATTTACATTTATTTTTTTAAAACCATTGTATGTAAATTTTACTGGCTGTCCAATGAACACACACTTCATTTCACCCTTTTATCTGTAACTGTTTCTTAGATATACCTATTTAAAGTTAGGAATCCTTTTGAGACATCCTATATGAGCCCTACAGATATCGCCCAAGGTATCAATTAGAGCTCAAAATTCGAGCGAAATTACCTCAAAAATACATCTGAGTAGGGAAAGAAGAATAGCGCTTAGAGACCATCCAAATTTACGAATAAAATATAGTTTCCTGAGGTGCAAAGCATGAAATTAAAGTGTTACGGCTCAACATTTGTTAGACGATTAACTTTGCTAGATATTATTCAATGAACGTAATAATTGCTAAATCAATGTCTTCATTCTAGAAAACTCCAGAGGAAGATATTTTGGTATTATTTATAATATATTTTGATACGCACGTGCGCGCGTGTGTTTAAAATTCTAAATTTTTCCATTTATTCTGGGGATACATTTGCACACAATTTTAACCATTTCATTTCAGCAATAGCGGATGCAATGGCTATTTTGCATGTCTGTAGAGAAATGCTTCCAGAATGATACTTTATAAAGACATAGGCAATTTTCTGAATTTTTATCATTTATTCCTTCTATATTTTATTCATCAAAACATTTATACAATTATTTGATATGATGTAATAATTTCATTGGTTATACACTTTTTAACTTCTCTCTCTAAAGAGTAAATTGGTTGACATTTTTTTTTGTCACTGAAGTGGCAGCTCATTTAATATTTTCATTTTAAATTATTTTTTATATATCAATGATGTGTAAAGGGCTATTAAAATGCAAGGTATTTTAAAGTGAACTGATGTGTTTGTAGATATAACTGGTTTATGTTTGTTCCCATTATTATTAATTATTTACAAATTAATGTATGTATTATTTTTTACAGCAGCTTGAAAAAAAATTCCATATTATTTTATTTATATTAATATACATATTTATTGCATTTTAATACCTTACACTTTAATAACCTTTTACATGTAATAAAGAAATAAAATCAATTATATAAATTCTTCAACGTTATCTTTTATGTGCATTTAATAAACTATGAAATTAAATCGCTCTTTCGATTTAAAACATAAAGTTTGAAATAATTTACCAAAATCAAAAATTCCAATATCAACTATAACGTACTAATTTACCAAAAATTTCCTTCTGTATAGTATCTTATTATGCACTTGATATTATCTATAGCTTAAATCTTAGAACCCATTTCTTGTTATTGAATTTAAAAGTAGTACATAATTGCATTATATCACACTCACAAAGTAAGTTTGTTGGTTTAGTATACGTATTAAGATTTAAGTAAATTCAATAAACTTTAATTGGGAGATGTAAGTCTTCATAATTACTTTAACTCATAATTTAAATATGGGCATACGACAACATTATGGATTTTGGAAACGTTGTTACATACTCTTGAAAAGGAAATATATTTCCGAATATTTTATCTTTCAGCTTTTAGAAATTGGAAACTTATTTTTATACTGAAGTACAGAAAATAAAATTATTTTACCTGCAACCCGTATAGAAATTCAATTTTTGTGAAACTAAATTAAACAGGAAGCTTCCATATATATTTATTTATGAATGCAAGTTGAGATGAAGTTTTAGAAATTTGAGTTCTTATTTATTTATCGAATATCTTTCACGAAATGAAGTTACATATCATTGGGAAATTGAATGGGGACAGATTAATATTTAGTAAGAGATATATTTATCGATAAGAGAGAATAGTTAAGAAGGAATATTAACCAGGTATAAGCTAGTCAATTCATCACGTAGTAGACGAGCATACACGTATCCGTAAAATATGTTTTACATTTTTTTCTTTGCTCCTTTTTAATTATAAAAAATAACAATTATTTCTGAATTATAAATAATAAACATATATTTATTATTATTTGATTGAGAATAAAACACTGTTTTAAAATCAGGACTTAATTGTTAAAACAGTTTCACTAACCAATTTATAAAATCGAATCAAAATATCAAAATCAATAAATATTAGTAAAATCAATATTTTAAAAATAATTTTTGTTTCTGAAAGCAGACATAACAATTTTAAAAATATCAAATATACAGTAATATTGTAACTGCAATAGCATCAGTAATGAAAGTGATATGTACTTTTGATGACTAAAACATACATAATCCGACAGCAAGCCGCTAATTTCATTATCAGCAACTGCTAAATCAAACTTCATAAGCATTCCCTGGGATAAACAACATTTCTATTTAATACTGTTTTTCAATCAATCATCATGAAATCCAATACTCAATCGATCTGATAGATAATATGTAGATGATCTGAAAATAGTAATTAAATTAATTTATTGACAAAATATTATAATTTCGAATAAAACATTATGATTAGATAGGATAACAGAACAATTGTGTTGGTGTTCATTCTACAAAGGAACTCGCCCAATTAAAGCTGTTGATTGATGCAATGAAAATCTGAAAAAGATAAACATTGACTACATATGAATCAATTATGAGCTGCATTACATAAAGACTATATCTATTTTTATATACTTCAAATTTTTTGAAATTCTCATTTCATACTTGAATAAATATAAAAATAATTTCTACCGGCTTAAAAAGCTTTCATTTTAACATAATTTATTGCAACTAATGCACCCAAAATAATGAAAGTTTCCAAATTGAATGTAATGACACGTTGACTATTGAATTTTTTCTGAATCATCATTGTATTCAGATTGTAATTATACTATAAATTATGATATCCTTCTCATGACTTATTATCACCAAGCACAACACCTTTGTGGCTGCTTCGGTTGGTCTGCGATTTCTGGGAGTACAGGTATGTGGAAAATCAGCAACTGACTGTCCGGATTCACTCAGTGGTTGACACACATACATTTTTGTACATTATTAGAGTATTGTACACTGCAAGATTGTATCAACGAGTTAGTATATATGGAGGGAGTGCGGTCCTATCTTCTCCATGCTAGTAGCATGGTCAAACACAGAGAAGGTGTAGTAAGGACGAGGAGGAGAAGGACATTCAAGATTTGGCGATTTATCGCCTAAACTGAGTAGTGTACCTTCTGTTTTTTTTAACTTCTATTAAAGTCGAGGATGAATGGGAAATTGTTACATGTGTTATAAGCTATAAGATTTTAAAAACTATGTATGAAGAAAAATACGAAATAGGATTAGAATATTTTTATTACCAAAAAATTTTATTACTAAAGAAAACATTTGTTAATGAAGTCAATTTCTTCAAGCAAAATTGAACTGTAAATCAATTGCAAATAAAATATGATATGAAATAGATTACAAGTATACAAATTCAAAAATATGTATAATATTAAACTTTATAATGTTTCATATATAGGGAAATATATATATATTCGTTATTTTATCTCATACGAATTAAAAAATATTAAAATATGTGTAACAATATTATATAACCTTTTCATCTCTTCCTCCTGATATATAACCCTTTCATCTCTTCCTCCTGACAACATCTTTATATAATTCCCATTACCCCCCCCCCTTCCTTTTTTGAGTTTTTCGTGTGATATTAATTCATTTTAATCATGGTGTAATTAGTTGATGAAGATGATATATGTAGTCCTATTTCAATATAAAATTATTTCAATATAAAATTATTACTTTTGAATCACCTAAGCTAGGTGCCCCAATAGCTTTATTTTCGTCAAATTTCTGCAGTTATAATAAGTTGGACTTCAATTTATATTAGTCGCACTTGAAATAATCTGAAACACGACTTTGGTACATAAAATATGATGTAAGTAAAATATTTATATTGGTAGATCTATCTGTTTCTAGATCAAAAAACCTATTACTTAAATTATGATGAGGAGAATGTAAGGCTCTTTCAGAGTTAAGATTCCTCATTCAATAGATTGCTAACGCGTGATCAAGAAGGCGGTGATTCAAATATTTCTTTGGGCAAGGCATATTTCTTTCTCGAGAGCTAAACAAGAGTGTAATACCGAAGTATTTCTTGAAAACACTGGGAGTTTGATTACCAAAATACTTCTTGAAAACACTGGGAGTTTGCTGATATATCCTTTGATATTTAATTTGTGAACAATTGAGATGTTTATATGAAATTAATTCTAACCAACATCGGCATCTATAGAATTTATCCGGAGAGGGGGGGGGCAATCTCAAGGATAAGATTAATAACATCAACTTATTAAGTACAAATTACTCTGAACTAGAAATGAGATCATGCTCATATTTCAGATCATATATCTTTATATAAAATGCACTGAAAAATTGTGATGTAAAATCTAACTGACATTTTCAATGAATGTAAACTATTATATTTTATTTTGAAAGTAAAATTTTATCATACAACACGTCTTTACGCTTATTATCTAAACTCCCTATTTTATTCCCTAGCCACCCAATCTTGCGAGTCGCCAAACGTCGCGCCAAGTTCTACCTCGAAGGGAAAACATATGAGGATACCGAAAATAACACTATAACTATCACAAAAGTACTCCGAATGTTTTTTTAAAGTATTAGAATGATATTATAAGTCTTCTGCAATATCACAAACACCAAAAATAGAGCAAAACTTCTAATTATACAGCATTAAAAGCAATGAAATTAATAGCCAAATGAAATGCGCCACGCTAAAATCTAGCTAAATTACTTCTTAACTATATTTGTAAGATATATAATGAAAAAAAAAACCTTACCCATGGAAAGGGTAAAGTCCTCCTTTTACATGCTTTTCCTTGCAGCCGTAAGCACAACAGTACATAACCATTATTTTACTATTTATATTTCTCGAGCACGCTCTCGGTCAGAAATCGTCATTGAAATGTACAGGATCACAGTGGGAAGAAAACGGGTTCTCAGGAAATTCTCGTCCTGACTACAACTCCCTTTATCTTTGACGGCGATTGCAAACCTTAAGCTCCATTATATACTACCTCGATGGATTGTATTATATCAATCCATGTGGCAATGCAATTGAAATGATTGAGACTATTCAATGCTTCTCATAAATCATGAGTGAAGTAATAGTTCTTTTCTCGGCTCATCGTTCGTGGACAATTTCTACTTGTGTGTATTGTTGCAAGTGTTTAATATTCCCTGAATGGCGTCTCCCTTCTGTCTTTCTTCTTTTTCTCAGACATAGTACGTTTATAAACTGTGGCATATACAAAGATTATGGGTGGCTCCATCGGGGAGTTTTCTCCAAAAGACAGCGGTACGAGCATTCTTCCCATGACGTCATTCTATGGTTGACAGAATTTCGGAGATGGGTTGCCAGATTTGGCCAGATTTTGCTCAATTTGACAGCATTTGGGGACTTTCCGAATATTCCAGAAGCATCTCGATAGAACGATTGTTCTTTGCGATATACAGAATTCTTGCGATATGCGATTTCTAGAAGCTTCTATGGAGATACTGTAAGTGGTAGTCATCTCTGAGTTGAGGAGTTCAGTTTACGAGTTGACAATATACGAGCTATATTAGATTGAGATTCTTGTTAATGCTTCGTGAATATTAGCTCTGTTTTATGAAATAACTTTTATAAACGTTATTATCAGTTATTATAAGAAATTATTGAAGTATTTAAGTGTTGTATTTATGTGTACTGTTGCTGTTTAAGTTATGCTTGTGAATAACCATGTTTAGTTATTCAAAAATTTGGTCTCATTCTTGTATCATGATAGCATATCCACGAATCCAGAGGATATGGTAACACTATCTTTTGTCATGAGTATACGGCAATCTTCACATAAATAACTATATATTTTCGAACATTTTAATATTATTTTCTTTACGAATAGTAAATATTTATTTTATGAAATATAGTATTTGCTATACAATTTTAAACAAGCCAGGAAAGCATAACGTTTGTGCATTGACTTATGAATAGAAAAACACAACTGTCACAGAAAGTGCAAATTGTTTTTCTTACAGTTTTAGGACGTTTATAAACTGTGGCATATACAAAGATTATGGGTGAACTTAGAGAGTCATGAGTGGCTGTGAATTTCAAATGGTACATTAGCGAAGTGATAACCCGCCAATTTATTCGTGTGTTGTCCGGTGTATCTGAAACTAAAATGGAATAATATACGTAATTATCTTCACTTACACAATGTAGAGACATTATGAGTCAAATCAAAGTTTATTAAAATATTATTTATGTTAACTTGCTCAAGATCAAATTCACCATTATATACACTCTCCTCCAAAAAATAAGCACGGAATGCAAATTCTCAGATAACGAGCGAACGAATGAATTTTATTGGACGAAACCCCCTGTATACTTCGAGTAGAATATGCAAATGTAGAAATACGTACAGCATAGCAATTGGCTCCGTTTCAAATATGTAAATCAGAATCTTGATAAAAACAGGTGTTTATTTCTGTGCGTCCCTACTTTTACTACGGACGTTAGGGTGAAAATCCGAAACAGCCATTTCATTCGATATGTCCCAAACAATGCGTTTAGATGATGGTCAGCTATGGTGAGCCATGGGCAGGTTAGAATCCGGCCAAACTATTGGAGAACTTACTGAATTCATCAGAGTCTACCATTCTGTGGTTTCACGCTTATGGGACCAAATCCAAAAACAGCAGAACAATAAGTAGAATGCCAGACTCGCCCCTCTAGTTACAACATCTTCCAATGACCGCTACATAGCGTTATTTGTCGGACGTAACAGAAAAGCAACGGCACCTGCATTACGTTCTAGACTCGCTGCAGCTACATGTAGGTCTGTATCCGTTAAGACTGTAAGAAGGCACGCACATGACTTTTACGCGCGGAGGTCAATCAATCATTTGTGTTCCATTGTCTGTGAGGCACAGAGCCTCCCGTCTCAAATGGTGTTAGGAACACGTCAGTTGGACCATATACTATTGGAGCAATGTCTTATTCATCGATGAGTCCTGATTCACTTTGCAGTCAGATGATCAACTTATTTTTGTGGGAAGAGGCCCTGGTACACGGTATCAAGCAATTAACATCGTCCAGCGCCATTTATTTTCTGGTCGTGGTATCGTTTTATGGGCTGGGATTTCCTTCGACGGATGTACTGACCTGTATTTCTTCTTCAACCGTAGTGTGTCTGTCCAAAGCTTTTGCGAAGAAATCCGTGATCCCTATGTTCGCCCTTATGCAGGTGCCATAGGTTCTGAGTTTGTTCTTATGGACGAAAATTCCTGGCCACAGAGGAAATTCTGCAAACGGAGTTGTCAGCGTATTTCCCAGACCTAAACCCAATAGAGCATGCATTCGATGCTCTCAATAGAGCTCTGGTTTCCTGACAATCCCTTTCAAATACTACACAAGAGCTTCAACGTGCTCCCATATAAGAGTGGTAATTACTGCCTTTCGACCTCATTGAGCACATAAGCAGTGGCATGAATCGTCGTTGCCAAGTCTGCATTAGTGTGAGAGGAGGTCATATTCCTTATTGACAGACATTTCACATTCAAAACTATGACCTGCCCTTTTCTCTATTAATTTTTATTTCTCTGTGTAAGTATACATTCAAAACTCTTTTTTTTGTATGTAAATAATAGGCAGAGTCCTATATTATATTACTATACAATTTGGAATAAATTGTTGCAGTCGTTTCTGATTTGTGTCAGATTTTCACTTTTGAGCTTATTTTTTGGAAGGGAGTGTATTATATTTATAAAATCATGTGTTACCAATATTATTGTTACAGATTATTTTGCTTAAAGACGGAGATATGATACAATGGTAAATATTACTGAATTAATAATATATCTACTGACTAATAGTCAGTCTTCAATTATTTTCTTCAAATATTACATATAAAGTGTTATCTGGCTCACTTTTGGTGCACTTAATTGAACATGGACTCTTTGTCCAGACGTATTGGAACTTTCTACTGAAAAATTACACACAACACATTTTCAAAGCATTTTCATCCCTATGTGGTACACATTTAAAAATATTCTTTGGTTGGAGTTTAAATCCTTTATATAAGGTTTAATTCTTTGGGTTGACTTATTATTCTTAATTAGATTGTAAATCGTACAGCCGTACATTGCATCGTTGCCGCACTATAACCCACTGTTAATTCTTTGTGCGAGTTCCTAAAATATAATTATTAATTAACATACTACACAACTGCCATCCACAATTTAAAATTTTAAAATAAACATTATTTATTACACATATTATGATTACTGCTAACTTATATTATTTATATGTACACCCATAAGGAGGAGAAATTTCACTTCTGAGACAAGTCTTACTATATTTGCCCCAAATTATCTATTTGAATTTTTGTAAATGCAGAATTGCGCATGCCTCTGTTAGTTATAAACAATGAATAGCACGTTTGAACATTCATCGCTGTTTGTAATGGAAACTGCAACATACAACGCTATTCTCTCGCTTCTGTTCAATCAATTTTTATCAAACATACTTTTGAACATTTTGGACTCAAAATCTGAAACACATCCTTGTAAATTCTGGACACCAATTGTCCACAAAGACCCAATTTGTTGCCAACATTACAAGTCAACGTGACTGCACACTCGAAGTCTTAGAAGAATTAGATAGAATAAGTGGTGACATGACAGCGTCACGTCACTTCACACTTGAAGTTTTAGAAGAATTAGATAGAACAAGTGGTTACATGGCAGCGTCATGTAACTTCACACTCGAAGTCATAGAAGAATTAGATAGAATAAGTGGTGACATCACACGTCACGTTACTTCACACTCGAAATCTTAGGAACATTCTTTTTCTGAATATGATACAACGGACATCTTGAATTGTGTTGCAGGGTGGTACTTTGTGGGCTCCTCCCTTGTTCCCATTAGCTCTCCATGATCCGTTTTCCAATTGGTTCACATGGAT
This sequence comes from Amaurobius ferox, assembly GCA_951213105.1. Taxonomy (NCBI): domain Eukaryota; kingdom Metazoa; phylum Arthropoda; class Arachnida; order Araneae; family Amaurobiidae; genus Amaurobius; species Amaurobius ferox. Next base: position 90,590,909 of record OX578136.1, read on the forward strand.
ATGAGATACTGTCCCTGCTTTCCATTGGCGAGTCTTCTCCAGTCTCTGTGGTCTTGCTTAAGTCCACGAAACTCACGTGCCATGAGATTTCATCATTAAATTGCTTGGCCATAAACGACTGTCCGTCCCTTCATAAAAACTGGCGTCTTCATGTCTGAGACGGTATTTGCAGATTTGAAGAACCTGTAATGCATTTTATTACCACTGTATCACATAAATAATAGCAAATTAATATAACTACATGTTTGTAAAATTAAGAAGTGTCAGAAAAGAAAATCCGCATCCGATACAGCACACGGTTGAATTGAAGTATCAATCGGTTTCATAGACAAATAATAGCATGTCATAACATTTTCGTCAGCATAAATCAGACAAAACACTAGTACCTACAAATGCTAGAACGTTTATGAAGATTCCAACGTAATACCTTTATTCACAGAGCATTAAAAATTTAAAGTTTAAATATAATCCACTGCAGCTTGGAATATTTACTACCTGTTATGGCACTAAGAACATTTGGCTACAGCGGTTCTTACTCACAGAATATATTTATATGGTCAGTATCTATGGATCCGCTTAGTGATTTTTCTATGACTGTCAGTATGTAATGACTAACCTTTTGCAAACAAACGTATTACTTTCCATAATTTTAAGAACATCCATGGAGCTCGACGAATTCAGTTCTGCAGCGCAACAGGCATCACAGTTCTTAAAGATAAATCTCAGGCTGCATGAGTATACAGTTTGACTATTTATATTTGACTGTTTGAGCACTCATCTATTGTGGTTGTATAGAATTTAACACGTCTAAAGTAACAATAGTATTTTCCATTATCAAGAAGTTATGCATAGAACCTTGTTGCCCCAACCGAAAATCGAACTACGGAACTTCGTACTGGCCACCCTACGCTCTACCGTTCAGCTTCTGGGGCGGAATTGCCAGCTCTTATTTTCGAAATACGTTCTGAATTCTCCACCCTCTAATGTCAGATTGGCATGCAACTGATAATGTCTTGCAATCCCCTCAAGTTTGCCGCCTGATGCTATTTTTATCCTCCGGGTTTGCTAACTGCGTGGTAGTTGTCCTGTCGATTTAAAATTGGCGCTAAATATCCTAGTGTCCACAACATCCGTGCGAGTCGTACTAGGGTCACATTGAGACCTTCGACATATTTACACTGACTTACAGGGTTGATTTGTCCGGGTGCCATTGTAAAAGATCTTGCTGCCACAACCGGGAATAGAAATATGGAACTTTGTACGGACCAGCCGACGTTCTACTGTTAATCTGACTGGACGACATTGCAAGCTCTTATTGGCAAAGTGTATTCTACAGATATATTGGAGATTCTTTTTGTATTGATCTTATTATCAAAAATAAAGGTATTTTTATAATAAATTGTACATCTAAATTTTTGTTTACGGAATAAAAGTCATCACTTAACATATATCGATGTATAGCTCCATCAAAAGTATTCACTCATGATAATAAGTTTCTTTTGCTTGAACAGGAAACATATAAATAAAAATAATCTTCTAAAATTTATTTAGCATTTATTTTAAAGCAATATATTTTTAGGAAAAAATTATTTTTTCGCGCAATCATATTTAAACTGTTATCTATTCTGCAAGACAGAAACTTGGAATGTGAAGTGACCATTAAAAGCGCCATCTTATGGCTTAATGTCATACTTCTACTTGGAATTAGACATATAATTTATATGATAAAATATAAAAACATATATGACAAAATATAATGTGACAAAATATAAAACTGCTGCTTGTGAGAATAATTTTTTTAATGCTTCCTTTAAGGGAGTACTAAAAGTGTTATTGTATGTTATGTATTTGGTAAATCTCGCGGAAATCTTGTGTTTTGGGGTTTCCTGGTCTTCATTCAATCAATTTCTTTATTCAGTGGTTTTCTGATTAGAATAGTTTCTCATAAAAGCAGCTTCATTTTCCTACCCACTTTTTTGCTATAAAGAATTTTGAAGTTTCTGTTTTATAAATAATAACACCCGATAAATAATATTTTGTTATCCAGGAAAACTTGTAAAGGGGGATAAATAAATTGTGCAACATATGCAATAATAAATATTATAGTAAACAAAAATTATTGTTAGTATTTAAAATAAAAGTTTTAATTTCACCAAGTTCAATTCTGTAACACTGCATATTGCGCTGTCAGTCCACATAATCCGTAAATAGTTCTATATTTAGAAAATAATACGTTTTTGCAAATTTATAAAATTTGTTGAGAAAATAGCATTAAATTACCCAATAAGGAAAGAGACAAATAATTTTTAAAATTAAATTATTCACTAAAAATACACTATAATATATATTGCTATTGAATACAACTATAATCTGCATATAAATCAATGCAGTAAATTACTATTCACATATCTAATTACATCCGTTGTTAATAAATTTCTAAAAAGTTATAAATAAATATTGTGATGACTCTATCAAAAGAGCAACAGAGCACCACATTCATCGACACTCTAAACTTCAAATTTGACCATATTTAAAGTTATAGTACTTTTTGTAGTCATAACTAAAATAGCCATAAAATAATAGTTCATTAAGCAGCATTCCATTGAGTGGATCTGGTTACATATATACTTCATGTAGAGCATCATAATTATGGAAATCGATTGATGAGATACACATATTTTGGAATGCTAATAAAAATACTGCTTTTAAATAAAAATTAGTATAACAGACATTTGTATAGATAATATGTATAAAACAAGCTATTTGCATGATTACTACATTCCGATGAAGAAGCTAAAGTAAAGAATCAAGATAGAGTACAGAGATTCCAGAAACTTGAAATTAACAATCCATACAGCGTAATGAAGTTTCCTGAAAGTGCAGGTTAACCTTGTCTTAAATGAAACTAGTGAGAAAAACTAAACATATTTAGACGTATAAATAGAATATGCAATCAAAATCTTGTAAGTTCTCCTTTTTTAATCATTTTGATTTTCAATTAGCATTGAGTGCTATAAATCGAGAGTGACAGTTGACACTAGACACGAGTACATCAATATATTATACCAAAGATAGCTAGTACTTACAGATCCAATGAGGTTTGTTGACTAGTGGCAAATCATTAACTTCCTTTTGTCAAAATATTAGTTTATAAAAATAAACGCGTGGGCTCCCTTTATGAGTGAGGGCACGTATACAGATAAAAGTATAATTACACTCATCAAATGCCATAAAGCTGTGCGAGATGAAGTAACAAAATTAAAATAAACTGCACTTAATAATAATAATAGCATCAGTTGTTGTGTTGTCTTATTACATATATGTTTATGTATAATAGCATGTGTGGTGTTTATGTGTGTCTCATTGAATATGTGTTAATATATATAAATGACCGTCTATTTCTACAGTGAGATCCTTCCGGGCAAGCTCAGTGTTTCAGAAATGTTGTCCGGGTTTATGTGGTAGACATATGTTGACTACGTGTCAATATAAAAAATTCCAAGTAATGTAGATCAGTTTTGATTTTGTTCAAACGATTAAATACATTTTCAGAAGCAGGTCTAAAAAATATGTAATGGAATGGCCTAGATTTATTTTATTGGGTTCAACAATAAAACAAGCAATGGAAGAAGAAAAAGATAAATTAAGTATTAATAAAACAAGAATGAGTAGCCGGAGCGCAAAGATGATTGGTAAAAAAAAATATTACGAATAACAAAGATAGTCACATACGCAATCCAATAGATCCTGCAGCCAGTTTTATAAAACCACATCTTCAACTGATTCTGTATTTCTTGTTTACGATTGTGATGGAATTTACGGGTTTAATCCTTAAGGTGATGACAAGGTACAGACCATGACCAGGTGTGTCATGTGTGCATTACAGGTTTGTCATATGTCTAATTTGTCTCTATCAAACGATTCAATTATGTATCAGCTGAAAATATGGGAATGCAATTCCACTATTTTTCTAATTTAGAGTATGCTCACGAATAATGAAAATGGTATACTTGTTTTTGGTCTTACTTGCCTTTGACTAAATAAATATATTTAAATAAACTTACAAAACCCCCGAATCCATTGGTGCAAAAACATATAATGCCATGTAAAGTTATACCACAAAAAACTCACTGAAGAAGACTAGTAAATTTCTAGAACAGCTATGTGAGATTTGAATTTAGTCAAGTATGTCTTCAAACTTCATCTAAACTTTAAATTTAATATCATTTCCCCTCAACTGTATCCAAGCCAATTCATTTTTAAAGTGTATAAAACTTCTGATTACGAATTAAATAGTAAAACGATACTTATAATTATATAATGTAAAATTAGAATTTTAATATATTTTAATAACTTTGAAATTAGCTTTACTTTTAAAGGTTTTATTTACTTTCACATTTTTAAACCATCAAATTTGGTGACATAAATTTGATGTCATGTTCTAGAAAGGTGAAACTTATGGAAATCAATCGTTTTTTCAGATATATTTATAGCATGTTATGTAAGTAAAAGTATTATGTAAGTAAAGTCAATCATTTATTTTGTGTACTACGGAGACAAAATAAAATTATTCATGAATCGAGCATTTAATTAATATAGTTACGATTATGTAACTGTACGTTTACAAAATAGCGTTTCAATCTAATACTAACGTGTAGTTCGATTACCAACCAAAATTTAAAAAATTTATTTTACTGCTTAGTAAAAAGTTATAGCAGTTAAGCTTTTACACAGATAACACAGCTTCAGATATATATAAAAACTATAGAAAGAAACACGAGACCAAAGTTTAGTAGATAATACAATTTTCCTATAATATATTATTCATTTATGTATATTTTATATAATCTATCAAAAATTCGAATTTAATTCTTCAGTCTTATTAGTCTGCAAAGCATGTGCATGTGGTCTGCAAAGCATGTGCTAATTAATGTGCTCTATAAAGATACGAAAATAACAAGGAATGGGCAGAATTTACAGAATTAAACATTAAAATGTTTTTGTTCAAAGTACATAAAATGCATTATTTTTAAAACTATGAAATATGTTTGAATATAAGTATTTTTAAGTGTAATGCATTCAACTAATTGTGAATTTGCTTACAAATGTATATTTACATATATGTAATATTTTGTTCTAATTGCAGCATTTACAGGATATACGAAACAAGTTTTTACATTCCGAGAGGTTGGTGGTAGGGGAAGGAGGGTACGGTCCCTGTGGATGCCTCCCCCACTGGGTTCCGATCTAAATTGGGTGGCACTTCCCGACCGTCCAAACTGTTACCTTACACCTTTCTGGTAGGTCGGACGGTCTGGGTTTCAACAACAACAACACATACCCCTGCAGACTGCATAATAAGCATTTCAAATTTTATTCTGCTTTCGAAGAAAATTCATGAGTATATATGACGCGTTTATAAGATATGCATAGAGAGTAACTTCACAGTAAAAATAACAGATGTGAATTATTTTCGTTATTTTATTATTTATTTCAGTGTATTATTTTCATTATTTTTAAACTATAAAATATGTTTGAATATAAGTATTTTTAAGTGAAATGTATTCAATCAATTGTGAAGTTTCTCACTAATTTATATTTGTATATCTGAAAAATTTTGCTTTAATTTCAGCATATACTGAATATACAAAATTATTTTTTACACTTACACACCACATACTACATAATACGCATTTTAAATTCTATCCTGCTTTCGAAGTTAATTTATAAGATGGGTGTATGTGATTCATTTATAAGATATGCGTTGAGAGTAACTTCACAGTAAAATTTGCAGCTGTGGAATTGTCGAAATTATAGAAAGTGACGAAAGCTTAACATGGCTTCATATTCCCTATGCATACAATCACGCTATATGCGCATTTCTCACATCAAGGGGGGTTTACATTAAGGAATCCAAAATTTCGAATCAATATGAGAGTAATGAAGTTTCCCGAAAGTTGTGAATTAAGTGCATCCGGGACGCCAAATAAGAAAGAAATTGGCTACATTTTGGCACATAAATCAGACAACGTAATTTGCAACTTCCTGTTTGTGGGTTTTGAATCCTTTATTTTTTAATTATTTTGATTAACTGGTATTGCTAAGTTAAAAAAAATATTTTTTTCGTTTATCGTAATTTGGATTACAAAGTCGTCGATCCATTATTTTAATTACTTTACGCTTATGTCGGAATCATTGGCATCCTGGTGATATTGATGATATATAACTAATTCGTTTAATAAAAATAAATTAAAATTTTTAATTATGTTATTATTATTAAATATATATGCTTTACTCAATTATGAAACTTTTTAAGAATACTATCATGTTAGAAAAATAAATACATCGGAGTGCGGCATATGTTTTAACATATTTTATATTTACTCTAGCACAAAAATAATTTGCCTTCCTTATTTCAGAGATTTATATAATAGGGTTAGACGGGGGATATGACCACAATTTTTTGGCTTCATAATTTTTATGTTCCATTTCAAATAAATGTTTATTTATTGTAAATACTAAATATTTATTAAAACTGAACAAAGACAATTATTCAATCAATATGGTACATATATATCAGCAATATTTTTAAACAAAATAAAAATATTCTTTTGGTCATTTATTCCGAGTTATAAGTTCAGGTGATGCCTCTAAATAGTAATCTTTAAATCAGTTATGCTTCCAACATGCAAATTTTTACCAATTATATATAAAATCGGGATGTTATGTTACGTATTCCATTCATAATTCGCTGAAAAAAGCATTCGCTAATATTTCCGATGGTGTTAAGATTAAAATTATGCAGATTATATTTTCGATTGCTGGGAGACCGTTTAGTTTCAAAATGTTCTCAAAATTCCGGGTCAACATTAATAACTCAAATGCTATTACGAATTGTAAGGAAATTGTTCGAAACCCAGATCAATTTTCATCTGAGGTAGCCTGAACCCAGGTTACAAGCATACAAACTAACACACACATACAGACATATGTTATTTTTTATTATTGTAGTTCCTCTGATCGCATATGACCTGTTACCGCTATAACTTGAAAATGTTTCTATGGGTGGACAACTATAATGCATTTACAAGCTCTACTTTGTAATATGCATAATATTTATGATGAAGTATTATCTATATCAAGTGTTTAAGGTATATAGTAGTAGCCCTAGTAGCATCTAATATTGCTCCAAAATTGGGCCGATATTGTATATTTTGTCATTACATTGGAAATATTTCAATGTAATCCCAATTTTCAATGTAATCCCAATATTTGGCAAATATTGGGGTTACATTGACCTTCATTACTGGCTAAATATTTTCATAACAATATTACGCCAATATTGTCCCAATATTTGAAGTAAATAGTGGGCCAATTCCGACAAATTGTCCACATTTTCATATTGATCCAATATTTCCAATGTTGAGCCAATATTGGAGTGCACTAGGGAGGGGTGGGACAGTCCATTCATTCAAACGATTGGAGTTTGTGGGTACGTAAGTCCTTCCGAGAGGTTTGTGATAAAGGAATAGTGGCGACCTCTGTGCGTAGGTTACGTAGCTGCGGATCCTGTGGATACCGCTTCTACAGGGTTCCGGTCCAAATTAGGTCGCACATCCGAGCCGTACAAATATATATCTTACACCTTCGGTAATCCTACGCTCTGGTTCGAAGAAGAAGGTATATAATAGTGTCATAAGGTAAACTTGTCCTTATCAAAATTACCACTATAGGACTTACCTATGATGCCGTCGCTAGGGGTGGAGCATGTAAGCTCCAGGTCCTCAAACTGGAGAGATGAACACACAAAATACAAATAAATACACTTGACTTAATTGATCAATTTATTTTAATATTTTAAGTTATAGATATCCATTGTATCTTGAGTAATGATACTATTATTAAATCTATTATTATAAGACATATAACACTGACAATATTTCATTAATACATATTTACACACATAATAAAATTGACATATAATTTTAAAACAGTTTCTTTTAATCAATCGACACTCAAAATAGTTCTTTTAGCTCAATATCTAAGAACTCGTTAATATAATCTACTCTTACGAACTGATTGTTCATTATTTGCATAATCGATAAAAGTGTGCCTTCCGTGCTAATTAGTGACAAATTGAAAGTTGATTTACCTCTACTCTTTATGTTAAGTACGTATTCGTGCAATCTCGATGATGTACGAAACTGTTGCACATCTCATAACTGCAACAAGCTTCCATTTTATCGCTCACGTTCGATATACCTTTTTTCACAAAAACCAAGAAACATGATGTTAGCTCGTTCGAAAATTTAAAAGTCGACTGAACTTTTTGGAATACGACTTTGGGGCGCTTTTTTCTTTCCCCCATTGCTTCCCAACCACATCTACCATTCGTTGTTGATGCAGACGGGGATGACCACTGTTTATGTATGCATGTGTTGTCATTGGCTCCCTCTGCAGCATTTAGATAGTTCATTATTTTGGTTGGCATCCGTAATTGAAATTACAAAATGTCGTGCACGCCGTACGACAAATAGCTTTAATCGGCATCAAGTCAAATCAGTCCTTGCATTTATATATGTAGTTTAAGCTGAGTAGTTTAACTATTCATGTGAAATGAAAGGTACCGTTTTTGTAAATTTGGATATCCAAATAAATGAATCCAGTAAGTTACGATAAATCCAGTTTTGTAATTTTGATGAATTCGAATGAATTGTAAAAGTCATCAAACTGAAAATAATATTATGTCAAAGTTGCAAACTCTTAAGTCATTTTAAATAAGCATTCTTTTTTTATTTTATTTTGTGCAGAAAAAAAAATATATATTTAAAACACATAAATCATAAAATACAGTTAAATGACTTTATTTGCGGTTAATAAACAATGGTATGTCAATGTTTTATTATTTGGAAGCGTATCATCATTTGAGAAGTAATGTTTTTAAAGCATCCACACAGAATTTATTCGATGGAACAAGGTTTAAATCAGAAAGTATTTAGCTTTAGAACTTAAGAAATCTCTCTTACAATCTTATTAAGAAGATTGAAAACATTTTCTTAATAAATAATTACTTCGTTGTTTCCATTTGTTTAAAGGTTGCTCAGGGGTAAAATTATTTTGTACCGACTCTGAAACTTGAACAAATATTTAAACTCAGATTCATGGCATTAAACATGCCAGGTCATCACTCTAAAGTACAAATGTTGCTTTTAAAGTAAATTGCAATTGCTACGTGCTTTGCTCTTTTAAGAGTTGTGAACTTCACCTTTGGAATTCTTATTGTTAAGCATATTTTCGCATTTCCTTAAATTTGCATTCCCTAATAGGTAGATTTGTATAAAATGAGGCATTGTACATTGATATTATAGATAATAATATATACCCACTTTTAACTGTAAAGTATATTTGTTTTATAATGTAATTATTAGAATACTTCATAAAATACATATGCTACGAAACATTTTATAAATGAAAATGTAGTGAATTCATGTTTTAAGGGATTAGTGTGAAGCGTACTATCCATATATATTATCATATTTTATACATTAACAGTTTTGAGGTTATTCCCATTTTTTAGCGGGAAAAGATAGTATCGGATTTAACATTTTTGATTATACATTTCTTCTGAAGCTAACTTTAATAATTTGAATTTATGGAGTTCCTTACACTTTTACCTTTTTTTTAATGATTTATAAAATGTTTTACTAATTACAAATCTTAGGTTTTACAAGGATTACCTTTTTCCCCTGAAATTAATACCAGCTAAAATCTTCTGAAATATTATACACATACTAAATACATAATACATACTAGTATATTTAAAAAAAAATCTTTTAAATTAGCACATTTCAACTTTCTTTACTGTAAATACAAGTGTTTAAAATGTTTTTTAGCATCTGACGTAATTGAACCTTCATTTCAAACTTGAATTTCATGTGAAATATATTTTTAATATGAACGTTCGTGAATGAAGAAAGTTCATATACGAATTGGCAAATGAAAGACAGGTGTAAATAGAAGACAGGTGCATTTTGTAATTAATACAGTCGCGTGAACCCAGTGAAATCCTTCAAAATGGTTGCGTATAGCCTACAGGAGATCAATTGGTATCAATTTAGAAAGTAATTCACAACATTATGCATTCTATAATTTCTGACTATATTCGTCGTAGCTATGCTGGAAAACGTGTGTAATGTCAGATGTTGAATCTATAATTACCATTTTTCGAGAAAAGGGCGAAAGTTTCATAAATGTAGATTTTTCAATATGTACAATCAATGAAAATAATTATCTATAATCCTCGCAGCAAATACAAGAGTTTTGTTAAAAAGTTGTGATAGACTAAAGTCCAGGCAATGGCTAATACAAGCTGATTGTGCAATTTCTTGCATGGACGTGCGATAATTATAAAATATGTTATCAATGGCGCTTATGCAGCTCATTGTTGTTTACCTATCGATAATTTATCTATCCAAATTTATAAAGACGTTCTACTATTCTAGAGATTATCCTTCTGGCTTTTGAGTCCCACAGAAACTTCATAAATGGGTGTGGAATTCCACGTTGTGAAAGTAATTAGGAAAATTATAATTTTATAGGATTTATTCGAAGATTAACATAATAATCTAATTAAGATATATTTGAAAGATATATTTGGTTAAATATAGTGCCACACTAAATGTGGTGCCATGCATGAAATGAGTTTGCATTATCTAAGAAATGCATATCATTGCATTTTCATAATGCATTATCACATATTATTATGTATTATTGCAGTAAATGCATTATTCTTAAAAGATTCCATATTTGAAAACTGTGCGTGCACAATATGCACAGAGTTTATTTATATTTACTCTCAAATTCGGCATACTTGTTATGTAATAGTAAATTTGAAAACAGAAAACGTTCAATATCCTAAAATCTGTTTAAATGGGAAATAGCTTCAGTTACGCAAATTTTGAAATATTTTACATACGTTTTTAACTTTTCCTATATCATATTGTAACTCTAAATCGAAATTTGTATGAATAAAAATGAGAACGACAAATATATTTTTACAGTAATTTTTGATAATCTTGCTAAAACAGAAAATTGGAATGATTAATTTCAGAAAAAATTGATCTAGTTTAATATTTAAAATACGGTTTTATAGTAGTTGATCTACTTGAAAAAGTTTCTGCAGTAATAATCAACTTTAAGATTTCAATGGTTTTATATAAAATATTGCTTGAAAAAGAAAGCACTTCAAGCGATTTAAAATAAATATTGTGGTTGAGAGAAAATTTTAGATTATTAAAGTTACTTTATTTATTAGAGTTCTTATTATTGTACAATTTCCTAAAATATTAGAAGATAAAGTCAAGAATAGGCATAATGCAGCACATTATTTTTTCTGGATGTTGAAAATAATTGTGATTGGTTAAAGCGGATAACTCCCAAATCAATATGGAGATCATAAAATCGGCTTAAATTTGAATATTTTTGGAATAAACAGGGTTTTCACTAAAGAAAAAATTGTACTGGCAAGAGGGAATTTTTAGCAATATATAAATACAGGGGATGGGGGGGGGGATATTCAGATGATTCTGAACAGGAAAATAAAGTGAAATCCATAATAAGTCCTAACTAGTCTAAGCTACTTGTGCAACTGGCGGCCCTCAAATAAGAATAATGCTTAGACAAGCAAAACTCTGGGTTCTGAATGGACTCTTGCATATGAGTTACGTGATCTGTGAAAAATGTTAAAATAATTTAACAAATTAATTAACTTAACAAAATAACGTAACAAACATTTCTAATTACGAAATCAGAAGTATAAAATATTAATTTCAATATTTGAAAATTCTAATACAAAAAAGTGTATACGTTTTTAGAATTAGAATGTTACATTAGATAAACTACAATGCAGGAAAATAATGCAATTAAAGTAACACATATAAATCGCTGAAACGTAATTAATATATAGAACCACGTTTAAACCACAATGCATGCAAATGCACACGGTTTGATTAGAAGTTTAAAAGTGTGTGTTTACTTGTTATTTCTTGGAAGCTTAGTCGGAATACTTAGTTGGGTATTTCATCCTATTACATTCCGTTTCAATAATTAAAATTGTGATACTAACATTATGCGTGCAATTTTAGATATGTTTGCAAAATTTCACCCTACATATTACTTTATTATTTTTGAGTAAAATTGATCACAAAATTCAGGAAAATGTTGATTTCGCTTCATTAGGAATGGACTTTGCATTGCTCGTCTATAATAACATATGTAAAAATAACTAAATTGTTAGAACTTATTTTTAAAAAAATGTAAATAATTATACCTATGAAATACGCAATTTTTTATAAAATGTGATGCTTACATATGATTTAAATTCTTTTTAACGAAGAAAGACATAGTGATCGAAAATTGTACTCTACATTTTACACAAGTTTTATAGCGTTGGTATAAAGATAAGCAAATTAGAGTTAAATTAGTGCAATTAAGTGTTAAATATGTGTTTATGTCACTATATTTTTGGGGGATGATAATTAATGCATACATCCGATAAGCATTGTGAACTTCACACCAAATAAAAATCTTAACTTATAAGAAACGTTTTCCAACTCCAACCTTTCAATGTTAATAAAATATGTACGACCTTTAAAATAAAAAGAAATAACCATTTAAAATATATTATATAATCAAAATTTCAACAACAACACTGAAAAACTGTAACTAAAAGCTGTTTTTCCACATTTCACAAATTTCAGTTTTGAACTGCACAACTGTACGTTAATGAAACCCTGGGAATATATATTGGAAATAACAGTGAGCTTGGCAAACATGATTAACAAACATATTTATAAAGTAAATCAAATTAAAATCATCCTCATTCTCAGATTTTGTTATAGATTCATTAAGATGACCCTGGTGTACATTCATGATATACTACAAATATTGCTAAACTGCAGTGTTTTATAAGAGATTAAATTAGTCAATGATAAATATGTTAATAATAAATGCGAATGATAAATATGTTAATGATAAATGCGAATGATAAATATGCTAAATGAATTTATTATATTTTCTCTTTAAATATACACTATAAATTATATTGCATTTTTTATTTTTCTAACAGTTCAGATTGGAATGCTGTGTGATGTACGGCACCATGTACTGCACCTTCCTCTAAGCGCATGAGTAACACAATTCCACTGTTTCGATGGTCTTTGTGTTTCTAGACAAAATGCTTTAAAGTGTTACTTATCATTATTGTGGATTACGATAAAAGTGATACGTAACTAAATTTAACAGGGCAGATTGCAGTCCATGGCAGATTTCAAAAGGCACGGTGCTGCTGTGAACATACTGTCAGTGTAGCATATTCAATCATTTTACTAGGCTATTTAAGAGATATTGCTCCAGATATATAATATATAAGAAAATACACTAAAACCAAAACTGTGTATGACAGTCTGCACCAAGGAGCGATAGATACCTCAACAAGTTTAAAATAAAATTCTAACCGGATTTTTTTTACAAACATATGTGCAAACATGAAACCCAATATAGGTTGAAGTTATATACAAAATACAGCACATTCACGCAAAGAGGATTTACACGTCTAAAACAATCTACTTTTGCGGGATTTAATCTGAGGAATATAAGGCTTGAACCTTTGAATGAAGTATTTTCGGCAACAATTATTTTTTAATAAGAGCGATCTTGTAACACAAGGACTTCAACAATAAGTAATGCTCACGTTGCATGCTGGTAAAGTAGTATTGTATACAGTAACATTGTATACAGGTTTGGGTCTAAGAAGTTATTTTAGCATGGATTTATAATATCATACTTTTCAACCATGATTCCGATCTTAACTTTGTTTCTCTCAAAATCAGAAAAAAGGTTGGAGGACAAAAATGTCCCCGTCTTCTTAGAAGGTTTGTTCGTAACATCAAAAATTCACCAAAGTGAGATTCATGGATCACGGTAGATAATTAAGGAGATTCTTTGTTGTCATAAATTTTTCCATTCACTGTGAAGAACGGTTCAATGTTTAAAACCGTTGCTAATTAGAAAGGCAATTAAGCTGTTTTTATCGACAGACCTTCGTCATTTTAAAGTTATTAATGACTTGCTTATTTAAATTTGTTGGAAAGCTGTGGTATATGTATTTGAAATGTTGCAGATTTTGGAATAATTAACTTTATAGGAGTAAGCCATTTGAGAAGAAATTAGACTTACATATACTTTATAAAATATATTGAATAATTTAAATTTTAGTGGTGCTAAATAGTAAATAGATTTATAATTTTATTTAAGTTTTTATTTTAAGATAATTCATTAAAATATAAATTGATTGTTGAAAAACACGATAATTTTCACTTCATAAGGACGCTGTGTTTAAAATTTAAACTATCATATTTCTGTTGCTGCCATGAACACTTACGTTCCAGTGAAAGATAATTTCATTAAGGGGAGGTCAATAATTGCCCATAATTAAATTTAATCTATGTGATACAGTGGTTTTACAAAATGCTTAATGGTTGTTAATAAATTACAAGGCGACAAGATGGCTCTATGTACTAGACAAGAATCCCCCAAAAGTTATGGGTGAACAATAATTTATGAACACAGCAGTAAATGATGACATCACGACACATGAAGTTCGCGAACTCAGTCGACTCCGCTGGCTATATAAGCAACTCTCTAATAGACGCCTGGAGAAGGTTCCACCCAGATGCCTGTGAGCCAATGGGCAGTCGGTAGGGGGGGGGAGTTTGCAGGCAATCCTATGCAACGGATGAAAGATTCATTGCCATGCATTATATTGCTTGCGATTATGTTATGGAGAGGTCGTGGTAAAAATAATGGTCGAATTCAGCACATTGGTTTTTCCGAAGTGATATGGTATGTTAATGGTGTTAAAAGTACAACTACGGATCCCCCCTAAAACGTAAAGAATTACTAATAAATGACGTATGATGTGCATACAATAACTACCAAGTAACCTATTATCATCTTATCTGAGGAGATAACATAGATCTCACTTTAAAAGTAAAAAACGACACTGTATCACACATGCAGCATTACAGCAGAAAACTATAATTATTAATAGTAATTTGTACTATGTACGAAATCGAATATTAATTGTAAAGTTAATCATGAGCAAATTTTAAACACAAATAATATGTATATTAAAATTTATATGTCAGTAAAGTTATGTTTTTTCATTGAGCTAGATTGAATAATTCATTGAACGTATAATAAAACATTTTACTTTTAGTTAACAACAGACAACACACAACGCCAAGTTATCACAACAGCAAGTACTATGTAAATTTACGGCACGCCAGCCATAAGAAACTAAGTAACTTTTATATTATTTACGCCGCAATATATTTATTATTTATATTCACATTGAATTATATAATACATAGTTAACTACTTTAAGGGGATTTGGAGATATGAGATGTTAAGCAACAGTAATTATTAAATTTTTCTATTGATCCAAATTTACATCTACAACTTCATTACAACAAGTTTATCAGTAAGTAAATTACTCTACATCGTTGCACACTGAGATAGGAACTATGATTTATAATGATTTTAAGATCAATGCTGTTTGCATTTATGTGCTTTTAGCAATTAAAGTACAATGCCTTATGCTCCTTTTGTGTTTTTTCAAAGGACTATCAGTATCTTTACGCCCCTCATCAGCTGCATCTCGATTGCATGACTTTGTCAGCTTATCTGTTATTTAATTTCGTCTGTTTTTTATATTTTAGTGAAATTCATCGTTTATCAATACTTGGTTTAGGAGAACATTATGTAATATGGCGTAGAATCTTCATGCGGACTTTACCATCTCATCTGGATTCTGGTTACACGTCACGTGACTGCCATTATGCTGTATATTATTAACGTGTTATTGTCTCATTTTACGTAGTCAAACTGGCTCCATCTTTGTGTAATTTGGTGTGCTTTTTCATTGTTAAATACAGTGACAAATAGTACACCCACTTTTTACTATTGTATATCCAGAATTGGAATTCGTACAATTTCTGGTATTCTACTTACAACCTATATTTAATCATTTCGATATTTGAATTCCGAAACGGCCGAAGCGGTCCTACAAGCAAAGTACCGCAGACGGCCGAACGGCCTGAGAGATATCCCGACCCCAATTTCCAAGATGGGAGGTTGGAATTCAAAACGCCGACAAAGGGGAAGAGGCTATCTGTCACTCCTAAGTACTTTGGCGACAGGTCTTAGATTTGGCTGCTTACCTGCCGTAAACGGGGACTGGAGTCAGGTGTCGTAAATAGCACTAATATAGATTCCCCCCACTCCCACAACAGTATAAAATCGTCATTCTTTTATATAAAAACATTACAACAATAAATATAGCAAAATATAGCAGATGAATATAAAAATCAAATTGTTCGTATTTCTTTGTAGTTAAAAAATTCCAAGTTTATTTTCAAATTACTGTTAAAATTGAAATAAAGTGTATCTATTACTTATATTAAAAAACCACAGTTTTAAAAATTGTATTTAATCTAAAGCGATGATTTGAATATTAATTACTTATTACTTTACATAAAGCTTCTTTCAAACAAGAAATTTATGTAGAAGTTTTCAAGTCAGGCAAGTGATACGAATAGTAGTGGTACGTACTTCATACGAATTTCCAAAAAAGTCGGATGTGACATCTCCAGAACCAGAAGTGGTAATCCTTATTCAATGCTGAATCCATATTAGTCATCATATATATATAATAGATCCTATGAAAGGGATGCTTAAAAATTCTTTTGAGTAAATATATGGATAGCAAATGTGATTGCCACCAATAATGGCATTTTAAAAATAGCGGAAGTTTGTAAGTAGTGGGCAAAATTTATAGTGCCAAGTTGTTCATTATAGAAGGGTTTTAACAGAAGTAAGAAACTCCATTCCATTTTTTCAGATATTCGTAGTCCCAGATATTCGTAGTCTATTATTCGTAGTCTATTTATTGTTCACTTCTGTCAGAATGGATGAAATCATAAGATGACTCTAATCTCCACAATTACAAATTGCTGAAGTTAATTTGTATCGAAAGTGTTATATTCCTTATATGGTGTTTTTTTTACAAATTCCTTTTATACTTAATTATAAACTAAATCTATCAAATGAGCTAGAATATCCATTCTACCGCTGGAATGTTCTAGGTATCAAAATAATTGAAATTGTATCTTATAACTCTTTGCGTATATAAATTACTTATGGAAATATTAAATTTTTAGTATTATTTAAACTGAAAGATTTTCCTTAAAATATAGAAGAATACACAATTGTCTCAGTAACTCAATAAATAAAGTGTCGTTCGACCAGCAATAGCACTGTGAGTTATGGTAAAGGTTGAGAAATTAAAAATGGGACCCGTAAAAGATGGATGCATTGGACGGCTAAGTTCCTCAAAATAAGATTGGAATTGGAATAATCCCAGAACAATATTATGATTTATGATAGCATGCTTCAATTAATAAAAATTTAGAAAACACATGATGCTCTCCTGTACAGAAAGAGCAGAGCGATTAGAAATTTACTAAACTCCAATTTTATATATTTCATGCTATATTTTATATCCACTCAAAATATATCAGGAAATATATTGATTACAGTAACTCAAAGGATAGAGCGTTGTCAAGCGAGCCAAAATTTGGTGGTTTGGTTGGTTTTCAGCTATAACACGAGTTTTTTATAGAACACTCTATAACACATTAAAAATAATTATTCAATTTAACTCAAATTAAATCCACTAATTTTACCCGCAAGGTTGATTTTTACTGCTGTAGGTAAAGATAATTTGGATCACATCCCTCACCCTATCTGAAGGAAAAGTTATGTTAATTGATAAACAAAATTTAGCGATATTATTCTTTTGATCGTAATCCCCCTTTTCGAAATCCGGGTTATATGCATGATTTTAATACCATTTATATGTATAGCGCAGTTAACACAATTATTTTTCTATATAGATCATATTATATATTATTCCACTTTAGAACAATATACATTAACACACTCTATATAGAAAGATAATTTCAAGAAAACCTTAACTTTTGGACTACAGGTATTATATATATATATATATATATATATATATATATATATATATATATATATATATATATATATATATATATATATATATATATATTTCAAAATATATTCTATATATATATATATATATCCAATCCTTACATAACCTTAGCATATATAAAATTTCATGGTGGCACCAATATTTTTACCTGATCATAAAACCTACTGTATATTCAGATAACTTAGTTATCTGAATTTGAATTACATTGCATTTCAACATAAGTTAGTCATATGAATAACATATGCTGGTTGTCGCAGAGCTCACACTCCAGCTCTAAAAATAGAGAGGTATAAGATTTTACGTAACTTTTACCCTCCATATATCGTGTCTACACCTCTGAGACATACAGATATGAACTGCTTTACAAAAGTGTTCAAATATGCTCTGGAAGGTTTTCCCTCAAAATCTTAAATTACAATTTTTTTTAAATCTTACAGAAACGAACTTTTTGAAGAAGACAAGTAGACTTAAAAAACCGAGACTTATTATTCATTAAATAGTAGGTTTTCAGACATTTTTAAGAGAACGGGGATGTATTCTTTTATATTTGTACCCTGTAAAGCAAAACACCGATTGAACCGTTTAATAATTTGGTTCCTTTTTCTTTATCAAATTTCAGTGGTGCCATGAGAAAACTATTTTTACAGTCACAGACATCGAACAAGTGTATTATTATACAGCCTCAGGTTCGGACTTCATTCTACAAGAAGCCCCAATAAATGACTGCAATCCATTTCCGACAAAGCATGATACCCTTTTGAAATATATAGTGGACTCAAAAACAACTCCCTCCTTGAAGCAACCCAGGGTTATATATTACTTCCTTAACCCTGGAAGCAACCTGCCTAGCCCACGGATATATAACAATATATATTGTTCTTCAGCTTTCTTTATATAGCCATCATGTCCAAACACATACAGCAACTTATTCATGGGATCAATTACATCGCTGTTTTTAAATCAGTTCAGCCGAAATCTGAACTTCTGGGGGTGCTGAAAGGAGTTAGTTAAAATGCCGACACAATAAATTAGGTAAGTAAAAGTAACCAAATTTTTCTTTCTAAAAATAAGGTTGTCAAAGTATTGAGGGCAAAGACGATCTAATATTTGTTTGTTTGGGAGGAGGAGGGGCTGTTGGCTGTAGTCTGCTAAAATCCTACAAATCCCGGTGTTAAACCCCCTTTATCTCTATAGAGATAAATGGGATTATAATTGCATTTCTTTTGGTGGAAACTTTTCCGATTTAGGAAAGTTATGACTTTAGAATGAAATTAAATTCGCCTTTCACAAATCTCAACTATGAAACGATATATACGAATGTTTATCACTTTATTTCCAAAGGTTATAGTTTTCCGAAGATTACATTTTCAGCATTCATAAATCAATATTTGAATATTTAAAATAATAAAACATCTCTAAAATCATAGTTCAGAGAAAATAAGGATTTAAGTACATGCAAATATAGATATTACGAGATCAGGTGGTTTGTGAAATTTTCAACAAATGGGAATTTAGGAATGTAAAATGTTAGATAAAAATTAATAAACCTTTCTATGAAAATAAAAATGTGTATTTCTTAATCTACAGTATTTACACCACACCCCTTCCGTAAACGTAAGTAAACATCAATATACAATCGCAATATATATGGATACCAAAGAATATAGTATAAAAATGTTGGTTATGAATGATCCCTTAACAACAATGTTTGTATAACATAAAAGCTTCCATGAACTGATTTCGTGGTTATTACTCGCACATCAGCATGAAATAACTAATTTTTAAATGACAATAAAAAAAATATGCGCAGAATTTTGCGAACAGACAAATTCACTTCTGCCACGTAAGCATCTTCAATTTCTTCAACATTTAGATCAGGCTACACGAGACTGCAACGGCTAAGTTCGTAGTGAACCCATCTATAGAGCATTCCCTAAGGATTACGTATTCATATTTGTCTTTGTGGGAGTAATAAAAACATAAAACTTTTAAATTTCGAAACATTCTTGTTCTAATCAGCCGAATTATTATATATATTTCATTTTATTTTTATTTCTTTATTTTTTTTCGCATAATGTATGAATACAAATTTTTCATAGCGATACATGTATTTTTCTTTGAGTTATTTTGTCTACATCGCATACATAAAAATCTGATGTGGGCAACACATGACTTTCCTTATATAATGTAATGAATTTACTACTTTTACAGTAAAAAAGTAGGTTTTTCTTATAGCAGATACTAATATTCTTTCCGAGATATTTAATCTTCGACAATTAGTGATCATTCTTATCCATTTGGCGAGATTTTCGTTAATTTGGCAACATTTCAAAAAGTCGCCAAGTTGGCGACATCCCGCCAAATTCGTCGCCAAAATATCGCCAAGCGTTATGGACGAAGAAAAAAGTTATTCTTACAGCAGTTAAATGACTATTGGCGTTCAAATACAAAAGTATTACTTAAAGTATATTTTTTCATGAATGGAACGAGCTAGATCCATGAGAATGATGACACCCAATTTATCGCATGGTATTACATATGAGAAGTGAACATGTTTCTCAATAGGAAGTATATTTTTTTTTTAATTTATATGACTTTTTGATAATTTTTTTGAAAAATGTACAATATCTCGAGAACGGTTTATGTTAGCGTTTTAAAATTTATGTCAATCGTTTTCTAATGAAAAATTACATAAGAAATATTTATTTGCGTAACTTTATTAGCGGTTTTGATTTTTTGACGATTTTTTCAAAATTTCATTCGAAAATTTAGGGAGGTTCTGAACATTCGATTGCCTATAAAAACAATAGGTTTCCAGTGTTTACGGATTATGATTTTTGTAACAAATGTTGTTTGAATCGGTTCATTCATTCGTCAGTTATCGTCTCCACAGTCTCACACACACACACACACACACATACTTTCACACACACACACACACACACACACACACTGACAGACATCACTTCAAAAATGTTTTATTCGTGATCAGGGATGCTCGAAACGTGCTCTCCCGTCGAAAACTCGAATTCGAATTTTCGACCCCGTCTCAATACTTTCCTTATACATTGTGTATATAAGGAAAGTAAAAAGGAGAGTTTGAGGGTGGAACAAAAGTATTTGAAATTTGCGTAAAATGCTTTTACACGTACTTTCTTGTTAAGAATTTTCAAGTAAACAAAATATTTGTAATATCATAGTATGAAGCAAATATGTAGAAGGTATTTTTGATTAAAATGACAAATTATAAATATAGTCTGAGTATACTTCTCTAAAATTAATGGCATTGTAGCAACGGGTGGTTAAGTGTGTCATAACCCTCCACATAGAGAGAGTAATTACATTGGTTCATTAGCACACATTGTCTAAGCGATATTTAGCCTCGTAAATCCCATTAAATCGAGAGACCTCACCCCCATTTAAAAAAATTTATCTAACAAAATAAGTTCAAAGATACTATACTTAGAAAGGAAAATAATTTTTATTTTATAAAAAGTGCAAAAATCCAGACAAACATTTAATATATATATATATATATATATATATATATATATATATATATATATATATATATATATATATATATATATATATATATATATATATATATATATATATGTATATATAAATTGAAAGATTTTAATCGAAACTATGCATAAACTACTGTATATACAAAGAAAACCATCTCTAGCATATCTGTTACAAATGAGTAACTATAGACCAAGACTAAGGATAAAAATAGAAGGTAACATATCACAACAATGGAAAGGGGGATGAGAAGAATATTAGGATACAAAAATCACAATTAAAAAGTATATATATATAAATATAAATAAAAATGAAAGTAAAACACGGCAAAAATGAGAAAAGGCAATGATAATTAGCTGAAGATAAAAGATTAAGACATAGAGAACAATCAATTGAAACTACACAAAATTTGGCGGTTAGTTCGAAATTGCATTCTCATCAGGACAGCCATTGAATTTAAACCGATAGAATAGCCAGTTTCTGACAATGGCGAAAGTTTTTAACTATAGACACCATTGGAATTGTCTACTGGCTAGCGGAAGGAGAAAAATAAATCAATAGAATTACAAATCAGAAAAATAAAAAACCCTCCTCGAACAGAAATGTTAACTCAAGAGCACTGCTATCACGTGTAGGTTGAACAAGCGACTGAGCATTTCACCTCACTTCGTCAATGTGAGTGGGCACCGGAAAGAATGCATTTGAACGAAACATAATATGTATGGAGACTTTCAAAAATAGTAATCAGTATAGGTCTCAGGACAAGTGGAAAATAATCTTTCGAAAATAGTAAAAAGTATTAGACTCAGGCCAAGTGGTAAGTTAGGTGATAAGAATGGGGGAATTCTCAAAAATGAGTTATCCAATCAAAGATAAGTAATGCATGTGTAAAATTATAACGTGGTATATTTGAAATTATTAATAATATTATTTACAAATACTTCCGAATATTGATAATTTTGACAAATGCCTTTAAGATTATTGATGTGGAGAAAGTGAAACTGAGGAACCGAAAGTCGATGTATTCGAAATAGTTGGTTTAAAGTGATGTTTCTAAACAATTGAATAGAATTACAAGATTGATATAATAGCAGCTTTATGATAGTGAAGTTGTAAGAATCTTTTTTTCATATAGATTGGTGATTACATGATTATTGAGGGTATTTAAATTTAGGTCTAAATAATTTACAGTTTGACTAACACTAGGCTCTTTAGGGATTAATTGTAGGTTAGTTGGGTAAAAATCAATATTAATTGGATAGGAATCATCAATGATAATACAAATTAAGTCGTCAACATATCTATATATAGTATATGAATTAGAGGTAAAATGACATTCATAACAATAAAGATATAAGTTAGCGAGAATACAACTACTACAGCCACCTTGTGGTACACCAGATGTTTGTAAATAAATGTTATCACCTTGGATAATATAATTGTTGTATAACACAAAGTGCAAGAGCATAGGATAGTTTTTGACGTTAAATGCAACAATATTGGAAGATAGATAGTCATGATAAAGAGAGATAATAACTTTATATAAATCTTTAATGACAATATTATTAAATAGGTCTTTAAAATCAAAGGTATGGGAACCAAGAATTTGTGGAAGCTTGCTAAGGTGATTAACTAAATCAAAACTATTGTTCAAAATGAAATATCCTGGATTCCTCAATTTAAGAGATTCATTAATTC
This sequence comes from Amaurobius ferox, assembly GCA_951213105.1. NCBI lineage: Eukaryota > Metazoa > Arthropoda > Arachnida > Araneae > Amaurobiidae > Amaurobius > Amaurobius ferox. The sequence continues at coordinate 90,614,274 of OX578136.1, forward strand.
TATTTAAACAGTTAAGCAAGTACTTACTAGCTGTAGTGGTAAAGGTATTATGTCCACAAGTGACCGTTCTGAAACTGAGAGGTGATTTGTGGAATTTAGGAACTAAAATAACATAAGGAAATTTAAAAAACTTACAATTAATATTTAATTGTGTATATAATTTTAGAATTTTTTATTAAGCCATAGGGGAAGATAGTTTTATATGTTAATTTAATAATTTTCAAATACTAATCCATTAGGGAGTGAAATTTTTATATCTAAAATATGAAGGGATATATTTTTAAATCCGTGTGTAGCAAAGTGCAATCCGTGTGTTCACATTGATTTTTAGTAGGGAGATCATTAAGGACTTTATGGTCAAATGTTTTAATATGATTCCTGTGGACATTCATTCTCAGATGTAAAGGGTTGCTGGTTTGGCCAATATAGGATAAATTACAAATAGTACAATTAAGTTTGTATATGAAATTAAAAACTTTGCAGAATTTTTGTGAAGTGGAATTATTATTCATTTGTAATGGGTCAGCATAAGGACAAGTTTAGCACCTAAGATTGTTGCATCTATTGAAAGAATATGATTTAGATTGAGAGTAGGTATGGTATTCTTCCAAATCGTCTATAACGCCTAATTAGTCAATGTTTGTCGATCTATAATTATCCCATCCAAGTTTTGCACCTATATATATATATATATATATATATATATATATATATATATATATATATATATATATATATATTTATTTATTTCCTGCTACACGATTTTAGAAATTGGTTTATTTTAATCGAATAAGTAAAATATATTGTTTAATGTACAAAGTAAAATATTTTCTAATTATTCGCCACACAAGTGATTTATAAAAAAATATGTAACTCAAAAGACTCATTGAAAGCAGGCAACTCTTGTGTGAAACCTATTAACTCTCCTCTCTTCTTTGAGGGCATGCGCGTAGAAGAGGAGAGATGCGTAGTTATTCAAACATCATTATTTTCCAGGGGGGAGGTCGGAAATGACCACCCACGGCTCGGCCGTCTTTGGGAATCTGAGGTACTAGCTGAAAAAGAGGCTTGAAACTCAAAGGGATAAACGTAATTTCTCAACATAGTATATAAATAAATCTGTGGTGCACATTTAAAAAGAGATTTATTTGAAGATTGATAAATACTTTGCCTTGATGCTTTAAAAAGCAGTTAATAACTCACCTTTAAATCTTTAGCAGTACGAGTTCCTGGAATAAAATATATTAACATAATAACACACAATTAACCTTATCCAATTTAACTTTAAAATGCATATTTATTAAGCACTGTATAATCATAATTTAATGACAACAATTAAACTTATACATTTACGGAGGACACTAGGCATGTGAGACCAGGCATACAAAAATTTCTAAACTGACTATGACCCTTTATAATCTGATTTGCACATACCTTCTTGTTGCCATTAGACGTTTGGCCTGCATTCGATTGATAATTGAAGCTTGTTTATTTCACCATATCTGTGACCACGGCCTCTTATTGATGCATATTCGCATCTCACATATTGCACCTGTTTGGTGGTGTTTGCCTCTGTGTGGTGGAACTTAATACATGACTATTCTGCCTGCACTGATGCAAACTTGATGCAAAATTGTCTGAGGATGTATGGAACTTAATGCATCTTGTCCCATTTTGCACTCTATATTCTCATCTATTACTCGACTGTATCGTATCTGGACTTGTTACTGCTCTGTTCTTATCATTGTAGTCGTCTCTTACTGTGGTAGCCTGCTACTGTCATTTTTGTCTCTGTAGTAGCTATGTAATGTCTTCTATTTGGTTGCCACCTCTATTTGGCTGAGATCTGATACGCCTCTTCAGCGGCCATTGGTTGACCTCAGGGCGAAACGGTAACACTTTCTTATTGGAACCTTTTAACCAATCGCATGGTTTTCCCTTTAGCCTCCAGTAACTGATTTGACTCGGACAAACCTGTACTGGAAGCACCCTTATTTATGACATTGCTGACCTCTCGGATCAGGGCTGCATAACTTTGCTGTCTTCCAGTCTGGTGCTATTGCCTGGCCTGCTAGATATCATAAATCCGCATATAAACCTGTTTACGTGTATTCTGGTCTCACAAAAAATATTACATTTCCCAATAAGAGACTATCGCGTATATTTGTACACACACACACACATATATATATATATATATATATATATATATATATATATATATATATATATATATATATATATATATAAATATATATATATATATATATATCACCAGAAAAGTAGACAAGGGAATGGAAGCAATATACCAAAGATTTGCCGGGGGTGTGTGACAACAACTCCCCGGTTAAGCAAGCTTTTTGTCTAGACAACACTCCCGGAAGCCGATATATTGCATAAGATTTGAATACCAAAGTGTCAAAAACGTAAAAAGAGTGCACCAGATAACATGAAATCATGGAATAACCCACAAGACACAAAACCAAAAACCAGCATTAAAGTGTCGTAATTCTACAATTTAAAAGTCAATAAGATTTAAAAAGTATAGTTTATAAACATGTAATCAGATACAGTACCATGACTACAATACCTCAATAAGACGAATACGTACCAGCCCATCCACACGTTTATATACATCATGTATGAAAGTATCCACGGCATATGCCTGTGCAAGGAAGGCTCGGGCACTTAGGCATGATCAAACCTTTACCGGTTCTGTATCTAAATATATACGGTAGCTTTCAGTTACGATTAAACCATATATATATATATATATATATATATATATATATATATATATATATATATATATATATATATATATATATATATATATATATATATATATATATATATATATATATATATATATATATATATATTTATTTATGTATATATATATACTTATATATATAATGTATATATATTTATTTATATATATATATATATTTATTTATATATATACACATATATATATATATATATATATATATATATATATATATATATATATATATATATATATATATATATATATATATATATATATATATATATATATATATATATATATATATATATATATATATATATAAACACACTGCTGGACAATTGCTAAGGACAGATCACAAATTGCAATGTAGCACAACATTAAGCGGAGATGGAAGTGCTTGTTGGAGGATATTTTCGACCAGCAAGTCGCCTCCCTAAAGCATCCCAAACATTTTCAATGGGGTTTCGATCTGGAGAACGTGCTGGCCATATGAGGCATTGACTATCCTCGCTGACTGGACAATCCTGAACAGCGAGTGTTCGATGACATGGTACGTTGTCGTCTATGAATACAAATTTATCACCGACAGCACCACGGAAAAGGCGAACATGAGGCAATAGAACTTCATCAATGTATCGTTGGCCGTTCATAGTCCCAGTTGCAACCACATGTACGGGAGTGCGACCATTTATGCTGATGCCGGCACCTACCATGATACTGCATGTCGGGTATCGGTCCCTTCCTGGGTATTTTCTGGTGATACGCAATACCACTTTCCCGCCAGATCAGTTGGCGTCTACAATCCAATGAAAGGTTGAACCTACTCTCATCTGAGTTTAGTACGCAAACCCAGTCCTGTCTGGTCTAATTGCGATGCTCAAGACACCATTGCAAACGGGCGGTACGGTACAGGCTAGACAATGGAACACACACAACAGGTCTGCGGGCGTATAGTCCTCCTTTTCCCTAACGTATCCCTACAGTTCTTCAGAAGATCCGCTGTCCTGTGATATGTGGTAGAAAAGAAACTGATTTGCCACCTGCTGAGTCGTGATGCGACGGTCCCCTTTTGTCGACAGGACAATGTACCTGTCTCCTGCAGGCGTCGTACTTCAAACACGATCTCCCCCGTGACGCTTGCTACACATTCCAGTTGTTTTAAATGCTTGACACTGCCTTGAAACAACGCTGTGGGTGAAGTCGAACTCTCTAGCAACATCTGTCATTTTTCGCCCTTTTCTTCGATCTTTCCAATAATGCGGCCATGCGTAAAATTATCTAAGTGATATCTGGAAGATATACCGAAAATTTCAAGTTTGTCAGTTAAATCTTTCCCTTAAAACTTTCACTTGGAACAACAACTGTCCACCGCGTCAAATCCTTTATATCTCTTATCAGCGCTATCACATGACGAACAGGAGTGGAAATGAAAAATTTTCATACGCACACCTCTGCCTACTGTGTTCCGCACTTATTCTAATGTTACACATTTTGCTTCCTTTTACTTTGTGGTTGCTATGATAGTGTCATACGTCCTTAGCAATTGTCCAGTAGTATATATATACACACACACTCACACATATATATATGTGTGGGTGTATTTGTGTATATATATATATAATGATTGCTTTGGATATGTAAGATACAGCAAAATTGTGGTCATTTGTGATAGCCTGAAGTTGTATCAGCTTTGATACAGCAGCAAAAGACGCAGGTGTAAAGTCTGTTGTTAGTATACTCTTCGAGTAAAAACTGAGAAAAATTTGTTTTGGTGACTAGTAGTGCGGCTCTTGTTCTTCATTCCAATGGCCCCTCTTCACTTCCAGAAATTTCATCTTTTAAAAGGTTTAAAAAACCACGGCCTGTTATGAATTATAAAGATTATAAAACAGCAACACTATATGACAAATGTGCATTATGTGTTTTTCATGGTCAGTGGTATAATATATTTTGAAAAGAAGCAGCTCGAAATCTTTCACCCTCACGATGACTACAGGGAGTTCTTAGATCTCACAATACTTATTTAGGTGAAATTTCTTCAAAATTATTATTATTTAAAACTCCAGATGGACTAGACCAGATGGATGGCAAATTTTAAATTAACAGTTGTCGAAGATCGGGAAACACACACATGTATGTTATTTTAGTTCGAAATTACTTTAAAGCCTGTTTGAAGCTACATCAGCAGAGTGTGTTTCATGTAGTAATTGATCTCCAGCTTTTGATAGATATTGGCAAATACAATGCTGTAAAATAAGTCATCTCAAGAATTACTTTAACATTTTCGAAGTCATTTATGGTATTTATCAAAATAAGTTTTTGCCTTTATTTCTTTTGGTGACATAATTTATGGTGAAATTACATAAGTGGTTAAAACTAAGGAAACTGAAGAAATGGAATACCCTTCAAAAGAAAGCAGTTGTCGAGCCAGAAATTTTGCAATTAAAGGTGATGTATCATTGGGGTTAGTAATAGGAAGGATTGCAAGGATTGCATGTTGTACTTCAGTTACTACGTTAAATAAAATATTTTAAATTCTCCATATTAACTAGTAGTAACGTTGATATTTTTTACATTCTGAATATTTTTATTTTTATTCAAGAATTTTAGACATAAGAAGGCAAATATCTCTAGTATTAAGTATGGAAGAAGTTCATTTTCATTTTTGGAAATGGCGCCTATTTATAATAGCCTTTTCTATGTATCTGGAGTGACCATATTTCGTTATTGTTATCGATTTGGTTGCCTTAAAATCAAAATCCAAAAACAAACACATGGATTTATTTATATATTGGCATTCAATTGGATCAGTGCAGATTATAATATCATCCTCAAAAAATTCTTATGTTTCACTAAGTATGCGCTATCTTCAGTCACAGAAATTATAAAAACGTGCAAAAAACATCGACAATACCATGATACATATAAGTATGTAAAATGACATAATAATAAAAATATCCGTGAAAAATGTATTTTTCAAATTTTAGCATTTTTACGATTGGTTTACAAAAGTATAAATTTCTCTCAAAATTTTAGTCCATTCTTTTATCATTCACTGGGATAAATATCTTGCAATATCTGATGAAATACAAGAAATCATTGAAATAAAATAAAATATTTGTAATATTTATACTTCAATTTGCTGCAACCAATTTGTCCATTTCCACATTACTTTCTAAATTACTCATGGAAGCAATATCGTTTTATATTATGAAAACTTATATTTCTATTGTGATTTTTTAAGAGTATCTATTTGTTAAACAACAAGAAGTGACAGGTATTTTTGAGTGAATTATCGGCAGTGTTTGTAAATAAGAAATTGATTTATGAAAAATGAAATGGAATAGCATGTCTTTCTTTGAATCTTAATTTAATTTAGTCAGGAAATATAATACGGACTTTGAAGCGAAGCTACATTATATTTCACTTTATGTGGCATACGCTTGATTTACTAAATATATTTTGAAATTAATTTGAAATAATACAAATTTCTTGTTGGAAACTAGAGTATTTATAACAATATACAACTAATTACTTGATCATACAGTTATTAAGTATTGTCATTTTTAAAGATTAATGAGGAATATATGTATATATATATATATATATATATATATATATATATATATATATGTGTGTATATATATATATATATATATATACATATATATATACAGGGTGTCCCAAAAATGACTGACATATTTGAAAAATGCATTAAAAATACAGAAAGCGATAGAAATGTAGCGTTTGCTGCATTGAACTTGGGAAACCAGATAATTTTATTCAACCAATTTTCAAAATTTGTTTCAAAGGTCACCAACGGATGGCGCTGCGGTTGCTTGATAGCTGCAGGAAAACGCATACTGTGAGATCTCCATTCTGTTCTTTGCTCAGCATTCTTCTAGCGTATGTTTCTCAAAGATTTCAAGTTGCTGTTGGATTATTAGTTGAAAATGGTTTATTCGTTGGAATAGCGGTAATGTCTTGACCTGATCATTCCGGCTGAAATGTTTGCACAGGTGTCTGCGAATTTTGTTCTCAAACTGCGCCATGTTGTTGCTGCAAATGGTGATTATTTTGAAAGCATCGTATTGTAGTTTTTGCAACATGGTCATACCGTACATTAGTTTTTCCCATTCAGCAGCGCCATCTGTTTTTGACTTTTATAACAAATTTTGAAAATTGGCCGAATAAAATTCCCTGGTTTCCCAAGTACAATGCAGCAAACGCTACATTTCTATCGCCTTCTGTTTTCTTTTAATGCATTTTGCAAATGTGTCAGTCATTTTTGGGACACCTGTATATATATATATATATATATATATATATATATATATATATATATATATATATATAATTCAGCTACAGCCGAGAAGCTCGCATGCAAGTACCGTTTTAAAATATAAGAAAATGACCAAACAGTCAGAGAAATTTACGAGCCATCGCTTTACAGTTATGGTGGATATCAAACTTTCTACTGCCGTGGTATCTATCACTCCGAGAACTGTTGTGGTCGCTGAGCAATTGCGTTTAGACAGTAATGCGATGTAATGGTTTTCAGAGGTTGTTGTAACCCTAGGTAAACCTGGAATGTTTCTTTGGATAGCTGTGCCACTTGTTTGGAATTATTTCCATAAGCAAAAACTGGTAGAATGGTCCACAGAAAAGAAATTGTCGATTTCCCAAATGGACTTCCCTCATTAAGACTTTCAACATCCAGCCAGATTTGAGAATATGCCAAACGTATTTTTTGCGGTACAGCACAGCTGAGCTAACCGAAAACCAAACCTAACACCCGTCGAAAATGTTCTTTGGGCATTGAAACTCATAGGCGCAAACGAGTCGCTTTCACCTCATGCCTAACCTTCATGCTGTTCAGGTAGAAAATCGCTATTGAACACATCATTTGATATTTGCATAGCCTCATCGACAACAGCAAATTTTATCCCATAAATCGCTATTTGAGAATTTGCATCGGCTGCTTAACGTCTGAAAGGCAGTCTCGTTGAAATAGAACCAGTATTATAACAGAATATCCTCTTCGGACTGAATGCCTATGAGATAACATGTTGCTTAAAATGAAAATCCATGTTGGATGTAGCACGCCGCTATGTGTTAATGCGTCCCACGATCAATTGCAGTTAATAGGTTTCATATAAGCGCAGCGGTCGTGACGTAGCTGTATGTGTGTTTTTTTAACATTTTGCAACATAGTTGAAAAATGTTTATGACATTGCTCATTTCGTTTGTCTGTCTGTCTGTCCGTCTGTCCGCTTCAAGATAACTGCCGTAAAAATGACTTTATCAAAACGTAATTTTGGTATGTTGTTGAGATGATCTGTGGGACATATGGGAATATAAATTAATGATTTCAACCTGGGATCCATTCAATTACTTTTGGATTGATCCCGGGTTGAAAAAATGAAATATATTGAATCCAACAAGAATTTTGTAAGATACGTTAAAATATACAAATTGCTTCGAAAATTTTAGGAATTATTCAAATTATCCCATAAAATAAATAATATAAAAAAATATAAACCCCCAATATAAAAAAAAATATTAGCAAAATATGTCAGTTTTTAAAATAAAAATTAAAATAATACTTACACGCATATAATATGAAGAAATCACGCGACCCACTTCAAAATAAAAAAATCTGATGTGGGCAGCACATGACTTTCTTTATATAATGCAATGAATTTACTACTTTTAGAGTAAAATAAAATAGATTATTTTTATAGTAGATATTTATATTATTTCTTAGATATTGAATTTTCGTCAATGAGTCGTCATTTTCATTGATTTAGCGCCATTTTTATCCATTTGGCGAGCTTTTCGTTAATTTAGCAACATTTAAAAATGTCGCCAAGTTGGCGATATTCTACCAAATCCGTCGCCAAAATCTCGCCAAGCGTTATGGACGGAGAAATAAGTGACTCTTACAGCAGATAAATGAGTATTGGAGTTTAAATACAAAAGTATTACTTAAAATATCTTTTTCCATGAATGGAACGAGCTAGATCCAAGAGAATGATGTTACCCAATTTATTGCATGACATCACATATAAAAAGTGAACATGTTTCTCAATAGGAAATATTTTTTTATTTTAAATGACTTTTGATATTTTTTTAAATGTGCAATATCGCGAGAACGGTTCATGTTAGCGTTCTAAAATTTATGTCAATCGTTTTCTAATGAAAAATGACATAAGAAATGTCTATTTGCGTAACTTTATTAGAGGTTTTGACTTCTTGACGATTTTTTCAAAATTTCACTCGAAAACTTAGGTGGGTTCTGAGCATTCGATTGCATATAAAAACAATAGGCTTCCAATGTTTACGGATTGTAAGTTTTGTTCCAAATTTCATTCCAATCGGTTTTTCGTTCGTCAACTATTGTCTCCATAAACTCACTGACACACACACACACACACGCACACACACAGATACACACGCACACACACACACACACACACCTTCTCACACACACACACACAGACATCACTTCAAAAATGTTCGATTCGTAATCAGGGATGTTTGAAACGTGCTCTCCCATCGAAAACTCGAATTCGAATTTTCGACCCCGTCACAATACTTTCCTTATACATTATTGTATATAAGAAAAGTAATATGGTATGCATCCTTTCTTCTCCCAGAGTAAAAATCGTGATCTTTAAATTATTTTAAATTTTTTATTTGGTGTTGCATTTGCCCTAAAATCGCTGTATTTACGCTTATTTTATAGAGAGCTGCTTTTACATAGAGTTCCATAAGATTTATATTTCTATGACGTCAACTTGAATAAAGTTCATTTGTTTCGATGAAGTTGTTTCAAGTAAAATCAATTATTGTTGTTCTGTGATAATTAAAAAGTATCACCTCTGAATTTATCGCATTTTAGGGATGATTACATAAAATTGCATTTCAGTTGGAAACTGTTTCATTAATCAATGGTTTATGCATGTTTGATCTTTCTTGTTTATCTTTTGGTAATATTTTTTGGGTTTAGAGAAAAAAACATTATTTGGGTTCAGGGAATTTGATGTGAATTCCGGTGTAATTTTAATCAGATGTTTCCATCTTAAGTCCCAGACAATGTCATGTTCATTTTCTAATTCGAAATCTAAGTTTTGTTGAACTTGCACATTTTGTGGATCTTAGAACCCGATTAATCTATTTTCGTAAGTACGGCTGTTTTTGTACAGTTGAGTGGAAATATATGTCGTGTAAATGAAATGTGATGCAGTTTGTTCCAATTGTAACTCAAGAGCTATAAGGTTTTCTTGCTATGCTTAGTATGTGATTTACATTTTCGTACAAATAAAAATCAGATTTTCGTAAAAATAAATAAAAAGTAGAAGTTGTTTATTGTGCATCAGGGCCTCAAAAACTGAAAAATTAGAAATAAATATAATATCAATTATCTATATTTAGCAAATCAATGTCTTGTGTGACATTTTTCATAATAAATACCACGCAATAATTTCCCATATGCTAATAAAACCTGTTTTTACGAAGTTTTCCGTTTATGGAAATTTTATCAATTTGACGCCAATAAATCCAATTACCAAATAAAAATAAAGTAATTCAAAATCTTAAAATTTGAAGCAAATCCAAGTAACATCTATTATAAATGACAAAGGCATATATGCTAATTCAATTAATATAAATAAATTCAAATAATAACCAAGAAAAAAATACGAATGTTAATATATGGAAATTTATTTATTACATCTCAGCGTTTTCAGAGTTTCAATCTTTTGTCTAAGTAATATTAAATATATAATAATATTTTTATGGAAAACAATTGATTATTATTATTATAATTTATTACTTTATGAAGAATTGTTGGTTCTTTTCATTTACACTAACATTAATAATCCAGAAAAAACTTCGTTTGAATAATGTAGTGTGTTTAAGAGATAATGTTGTTTACACATTATTTAACAGCCATACATTATCTCAAAAACATTCATTTGTGTAAGGCTTGCCCCAAACATATTAAATTGTCAAAAACATAATGCATCGTTACATACTTTTGACACTTACATTATGCATATATGGAAAGTTCAATTGAATTATGTTTTATTGAAAGCTTTATTTTTATGTTGTTTCTGATACAATATTCCTTAAAAACTAGTGGTGATTCTTAATCGTCTTGAAATTATGACTTCCTGGATGAACAATTTGCTACCATTTACGGTATTTGTCTATTCGAAACGGAATCAATTGTCACAATTTTGTTAAATGCATCACACTGTATTTATGTATTATTTGACCCATACATATTATTATATGTATGGGTCAAATAATACAATGGGTCAAATACCCACTTCAAAATAAAAAAATCTGATGTGGGCAGCACATGACTTTCTTTATATAATGCAATGAATTTACTACTTTTAGAGTAAAATAAAATAGATTATTTTTATAGTAGATATTTATATTCTTTTAGATATTGAATTTTCGTCAATGAGTCGTCATTTTCATTGATTTAGCGTTATTTTTATCCATTTGGCGAGCTTTTCGTTAATTTAGCAACATTTAAAAATATCGCCAAGTTGGCGATATTCTACCAAATCCGTCGCCAAAATCTCGCCAAGCGTTATGGACGGAGAAATAAGTGACTCTTACAGCAGATAAATGAGTATTGGAGTTTAAATACAAAAGTATTACTTAAAGTATCTTTTTCCATGAATGGAACGAGCTAGATCCAAGAGAATGATGTTACCCAATTTATTGCATGACATCACATATAAAAAGTGAACATGTTTCTCAATAGGAAATATTTTTTTTATTTTAAATGACTTTTGATATTTTTTTAAATGTGCAATATCGCGAGAACGGTTCATGTTAGCGTTCTAAAATTTATGTCAATCGTTTTCTATTGAAAAATTACATAAGAAATGTCTATTTGTGTAACTTTATTAGAGGTTTTGACTTCTTGACGATATTTTTCAAAATTTCATTCGAAAACTTAGGTGGGTTCTGAGCATTCGATTGCGTATAAAAACAATAGGCATTTAATATTATAAATATACACATTAATAATGTGTATTTGACCCATACACATTATTTAACACCCATACATTATCTCAAAAACATTCATTTGTGTAAGGCTTGCCCCAAACATATTAAATTGTCAAAAATATAATGCATCGTTACATACTTTTGACACTTACATTATGCATATATGGAAAGTTCAATTGAATTATGTTTTATTGAAAGCTTTATTTTTATGTTGTTTCTGATACAATATTCCTTAAAAACTAGTGGTGATTCTTAATCGTCTTGAAATTATGACTTCCTGGATGAACAATTTGCTACCATTTACGGTATTTGTCTATTCGAAACGGAATCAATTGTCACAATTTTGTTAAATGCATCACACTGTATTTATGTATTATTTGTATACTGAGTAATATGAGGAAATAATGAACAATTGCTTAAAAATTCCATTTCACTGTTTCATCTCGAATATATAAATTTTAAATACAATTTAGCAAACATTACCAGTTCATTTCCATTCAATATCAATTTCTAATTGATATTGCTAAACTTACTTAGCTTACCTCACTTAGCACATTATTTTATCCTGCATTGCAAATGAAGAATTAAAGTTGAAACTCAACGATAATTTAACAGATTTATTTCCTATTAAAAACATTTGAATTGAAATAAAATCACGAATAATAGCAATTACATGGTAATATACTGCAAGTTTGAGTTGCATTATCTCAAAAACATTCATTTGTGTAAGGCTTGCCCCAAACATATTAAATTGTCAAAAATATAATGCATCGTTACATACTTTTGACACTTACATTATGCATATATGGAAAGTTCAATTGAATTATGTTTTATTGAAAGCTTTATTTTTATATTGTTTCTGATACAATATTCCTTAAAAAACTAGTGGTGATTCTTAATCGTCTTGAAATTATGACTTCCTGGATGAACAATTTGCTACCATTTACGGTATTTGTCTATTCGAAACGGAATCAATTGTCACAATTTTGTTAAATGCATCACACTGTATTTATGTATTATTTGTATACTGAGTAATATGAGGAAATAATGAACAATTGCTTAAAAATTTCATTTCACTGTTTCATCTCGAATATATGAATTTTAAATACAATTTAGCAAACATTACCAGTTCATTTCCATTCAATATCAATTTCTAATTGATATTGCTAAACTTACTTAGCTTACCTCACTTAGCACATTATTTTATCCTGCATTGCAAATGAAGAATTAAAGTTGAAACTCAACGATAATTTAACAGATTTATTTCCTATTAAAAACATTTGAATTGAAATAAAATCACGAATAATAGCAATTACATGGTAATATACTGCAAGTTTGAGTTGCATTATCTCAAAAACATTCATTTGTGTAAGGCTTGCCCCAAACATATTAAATTGTCAAAAATATAATGCATCGTTACATACTTTTGACACTTACATTATGCATATATGGAAAGTTCAATTGAATTATGTTTTATTGAAAGCTTTATTTTTATATTGTTTCTGATACAATATTCCTTAAAAAACTAGTGGTGATTCTTAATCGTCTTGAAATTATGACTTCCTGGATGAACAATTTGCTACCATTTACGGTATTTGTCTATTCGAAACGGAATCAATTGTCACAATTTTGTTAAATGCATCACACTGTATTTATGTATTATTTGTATACTGAGTAATATGAGGAAATAATGAACAATTGCTTAAAAATTTCATTTCACTGTTTCATCTCGAATATATGAATTTTAAATACAATTTAGCAAACATTACCAGTTCATTTCCATTCAATATCAATTTCTAATTGATATTGCTAAACTTACTTAGCTTACCTCACTTAGCACATTATTTTATCCTGCATTGCAAATGAAGAATTAAAGTTGAAACTCAACGATAATTTAACAGATTTATTTCCTATTAAAAACATTTGAATTGAAATAAAATCACGAATAATAGCAATTACATGGTAATATACTGCAAGTTTGAGGACATTTCTGATGTTGAGATATCGCAAAAATGCCATCAAAAATGCCTTACATATTCAAATATAAATTTTGATTCATACCGCTTCGCAAGAAATCGCCGTACTCAGCATAAATGATCAGCGGCAATTTATTTTTTCCTATAGCGAAAAGCAAAACATTTTGAAGATTTATATAATCATGTTTTCTATACGGGTAGAATTGCGAGAGCTCGTACATGTAATTTTTCATCTTATCTGGTCAGCAAGTTTCAATACAGTAAACACAGAAATTTTTGATTTTTGTGACTGTTGTTCTAGATGTCTCGATAGTCATTTTATTGTTTTTTGAAGAGCATTATTCCGACTCGGGAGCACCTAAGAGACACACAACCTATTGTAATTTCAGTGATGCTCACAGAGCTCACACCTGGCTGTGGGCCTTTAAATTAGAAAGGCTATTTAAATGGCTGTGCCATTCATTAACATTTACTCATATAAATCTGCAGAATACATAGTAAGGCGTAAGATGACACTTCTAGACATTTTTGAAATAATATGTATTAAATATTATAATTATATTTTATGCGTCTACTTTGTTACTTCTTTATTTACCCTTATTTTCTCGAAACAAGCAGGATATTCAAAATTTTAAAGCAATGTCCTTGTTGGTATGATGGTAACAAGAAGAATATATCTAGGAAAATGCAATTGGTTTTTATTCTTCAAATATATTTGAGTCATTTAAGGGCATTTGCCAAACACACTTGGAAATAAACGATAAATTTATGGATATTAAAATGTCATAGCATAATTGTATTTTCACTGAAATATAATTTATAAAAAAAAAGAGAGATACTTATTTTAAATAGCAAGTAGAATAATATTCCACCTTTTATTACTTGAGTGCACTTGAGCTATAAATAATATTTTGAAATCATCTTGACTTTTTAAAATATCTTTTGAAGTCAATTAAATTAAGTAGAATCTAGAATTAAATATAATCAACAGTGTCTGGAAAGTGTGCGCCTAATATTATAATCACAGGTGGATTTTATATAGTAGAAGAACAATATTATCATCATCCCCGTAAAAACATATAGGAATACATTGTAAAAGAAAATAAAAGTGAATGGAAATCAGAATAGAACATATCAGAATTATTGCTCTAAAGTACAATACAGTATATCCTTTAAATGAAATGTTTACAAGATTTATTTTTCTTTCATTGATTTGTCCATTTATTATAGTGAATTTGGGATAAACAAATTCTTTATTAGAATGTTTTGTTTTACAAATGGTCAAAATACAATTAATACAAAAATGAATTTACACAACTCATATTGCACCGATCATTAGAGTAACTTAATATTTTTATATATAATACTGCTACGAATATATCCTCAGGAATCGTAGGTGTACATACAGGATACAAGAATGAGTCCAAGTTTCTGGATAACTTTTCTTTATTCACAAGTACAAAGTAAACAGGAAAAATACACAATTAAAAAGAACCTAAATGATCCACTAATTTCACAGAAAAAGCTTTATTATCATTCACAGAATGTTGACGAAAGTATTTTCACAAAACATCTGCTACTATTCTCAAAACATTGACACAAATCACAGCCCAATATAGCTCATGTCACGTCCATTCCTCAGATCCCTTTCAATGGAGGGGTGAGTCCTTTTCATAGTCTCTCCATAGAAACTTCTGGAAACGTCCATATCTCAAAGAATAATCGTTCTATCGAGAAGTTTCTGGAATATTCCGGAAGTCGCAAAATGTTGCCAAATAGGCGATAAATCGCCAAATCTGGCAACACTTCTTCTAACCGTGAAATCCAGCAAATCCTGGCGTCACGTCATCCTCACATCATGCTGATGTCATGGACTGTGTTTTCACCGCCTGACCTTCGAGACAGAGGAATGTGGAGGCGCCAAAGGGAAAAATTGCGTGTTGGCAACAATATTAAACGTGCTATTAAAATTTATAATGCATTATCATGGGGATTTTGACGTGACCGCACCTGTTCCATGTAACTATTATTAAGCTGTACATTTCTCTCATGGATCTGTGAATTTTCCCATATTACATTGTCAATTAATACCGACATACAGGCTATTGTACTATGGCTGGACGCACTTCTTATTCAGTATAATGATGGATATCAGATGAATCACACCCACTATTTATGTATTTGTGTCCATACTTCTAATCTGTAACTTTTGTGGCATCACAAACATGATATCCCGTTGTACAATAGTAAAATATACATATTAATTTCGTTGATAGTTTTGGTGACTCATTTTTTATTAAATTCATTTTTAACATTTAATAACATAGTTGAAAAGTGTTTATGACTTTATTCATTCTATCTGTCTGTCTGTCCGTTTGTACGATAACTGCCGCAAAAATGACTTTATCAAAATTAAATTTTAGTACGTTATTGAGACGGTCTGTGGGACGTATGGGAATGTAAATGAATAATATCACTCAAATAGTTTGGGATTTAACCCGGGTTGAATATTTGAAATACATTAAACCCTACGGGATCTAGTTTTTCAAACATTTTTTAAGCGAATTTAATATTCACAAATTGATTTGAAAATTTTAGAAAATATTCAAATTATCTCATAAAATATATAAAAAAATTTCAGCAAAATATGTTCGGCAGACTTTTAAATAAAAACTAAAGTAATAATTGCACCCATATTATATGAAAAGATCACGTGACCCACTTCAAAATAAAATATGGCATCTATCTTCTGTCAAAATCCTGTTTTTAAAGTTCTTTTTAATTCATATATAGTATTGCATCCGTCCTAAAACCGCTTTATTTTTTATATTTTTCTGTGTATATATATACTGCGCCAACACAATTAAATATTTTGGAGTTTAAATGATCATCAAACTTTGACCATTTCTACATCGAAGTCCAACTTCTAAGAATGGAGAATGTAAACACATCAAGCTGTAATATGAGTTGTATAAGAATTACTAAATCTCTTTAACGTAAAATTATTTAGCTTTGGAGTCTGCAATGTAGCTGATATGAATGAAACATTCGTTGATTTCAGATAGAGAAGCAGACGATTACATGTTATTGCTTTTTTGCTGAAGTTTTAAACATGGAGTTAGAAAGTAATTTTACGTCCATTGCTTTACTTTTTTAAGTAAAATAAATTATTGTAGTATTGTGATAATTTTAAAAATATAGGTGCTGAGTGAAGAGAATGAAAAAAAGTTTATAAATGATATATTCACTGCTTTCATATAGAGAGCCAGTCGATTTATATTTCGATGACGTTATTTGAAGAAAGTTCATTTTTTTCGATGAAGTTTTCAAATGTAATACATTATTGTATATATTGTGATAATTTTTAAAATAGCACCTCTAAATGTATCGCCTTTTAGAGATGTTTATATAAAATTGCATTTCAGTTCGAAAATGTTTCATAATCAATGCTTTATGCATGGTTGATCTTTTTTGTTTGTTAAATTTTATATGATAAATCATCTGTATATTACTACTGTATATTGTTACAGTAAAATTTATTTCTATTTCATGTGTGGTTTGAAATATGATAATTCCTTTATGTGTGCATTTTCATGGTATATTCGATTACAGAAACAGTTGTTGCTTTTATGAATTTGGCTATTCATGAAATCATTTATTTATTTATTTATTTGGAATACACTTCTCAACGGGCACAGGCCCGGTTATAGAAAAAGGAAAAACAAAATACAGCTAATATTTAAAATACATACTCATATAACCAAACATGTAAGCATAATACATGAATAATTAACAGCTGAAAATTGAAATAAAAAATCATTAGATTTCCTAAAAGTTTAAAATTTACATCATAAAAGTTAAAAAATATTCAATAGTATATAAAAATATCAAAAGTTAAAGTTAAAATATTAAGCTTTCTGACAAACTGCACTATAGGTTGATTTCTTAAAAAAATTCTGTGAAAGAGGTTTCAATAAATACAAGCCTTTTTCTAGTATTGTGTCAAGGTACACAAATATTAATCTAACTTAATAAGCTAGAATAGTCTATATTATTATGTAGTACATTATAAAAGAAGATGAAAACAAATGCATTCGTCTACATTCCAGAGACTTAATATTATATTTTGACCGGAGCAAAGTACAAGATATAGAACTGTCATAAAAACCATTGGATTTGGGAATAATGTATCTCAAAAATGTATTTTCAACTTTGTCAAAACTACTATTATACTACTTATAATATAAATCACAGATCACACATCAATACTCCAAAATGATTCTTACAAAACCATTTAAAAGACAAGTAAGTACAGTATTATTAAAATCCTTACATATTCTCTTCAGAAATCCAAGTTTCTTATAAGTCTTTTAAGTAATTTTCTGTACATGTATGTATATTAAAAGTATATTTAGAACCATACATAATTCCAAGATGGGAAATATTATCTATTCCATTGAGGTAATTTTCCATTGGTTTTATAATCACATGTAACAGGATTAGTTCCTGTACATAATACATGTAGCAGACGTTAGTAAGTTAGGTTAAATCACTTATCAATATTAAGAACATTCGATTCTTTGTACACCATTCATATAATTTTAAAAAGTTCAGATTATAATACTGAAATACTATCATGATATGTTGAGATACGTTTATAAATTTTAAGGTCATCAGCAAAAAAAGAACAAGAATCAAAGACATCAGCCAGATCATTTATAAATAAAACAACAAAAAAGATCAATCATACATACGTTATGGATTATGAAACACTTTTCAATTAAAATGCAATTTTATTTAACTATCTTTAAAATGTGATACATTCAGCGTTGATCTATTTTAAATTATCACAGTAATACAATAATTTATTATACTTGAAAACTTCAAACGTAATCTAAAAAAAAAGAACTTTCTTCAAATGACGTCATCGAAATATATATCGTATGGCTATCTATGTTAAAGTAGTGAATATTTCATTCATACACTTCTTTCCAGACTCCAGAGTTAAATAATTTTGCGAGACAAAAATTCAGCAATTCTTATACAACCCATCTTACAGCCTCTTGTTTGCATTCTGCATCCATTAAAAGTAGTCTTCGTTGTAGAACTGATCAATGTTTAATGATCATTTAAACAAAAAATTTTGTAATTGCGTTGGCACATAATATAGATGCTCAGAAAATACTCAAAAACCAAACGGTTTTAGGACGGATGCAACACTAAATATAAATTTAAAAGATCTTTAAAAATAACAATTTTCACAATGGGAAATTAAGATGGATGTCATAGTTTATTTTGAAGTGGGTCATTTGGTCTCTCATATTATATGGGTGTAATTATTATTTTAAGATTTGTTTAAAAAACTTCTTAACATATTTTACTGAAATTTTCTTTATATATTTTATGAGATAATATGAGATGAATATTTCCTAAAATTTTCGAACTAATTTGTGAATTTTAATTTTGCTTAAAAATTGTTTGAAAAATTAAGTCCCATAGCGTTCAATGTACTACACATTTTCAACCCGGATTCAATACCAAACTAATTAGGAGATATTATGCATTTACATTCCCATATGTCCCACAAATAGTCTCAACAACATACTAAAATTTCATTTTGATAAAGTCATTTTTACGTAGTTATCTTGCGAAAGGACAAACAGACAGACAGATAGAATGAACTAAGTCATAAATACTTTTCAACTATATTGTAAAGTGTTAAAAGTTCTGATTGTAATGCATAGCACTATCATGACACCTTGAGATACACTTATAAAGTTTAAGTTTTTCAGCAAAAAGGGAACAAGAATGCAATATATCGGCCAGATCATTTATAAATAAAACAAAAAGCAAATTTCCTAAAACATCCATGGGGCACATAAGAATTACTATAATATGCTCAAATACGCAATGAATGCAACTGCTGCTTATGAGAATATATATATTCTTTGTACTTCCTCGGTAGAACCAGACATGTAAAAATTACATAAATTGTTACTTAATTTTCAAAAATAAATCCTCTTCTGTAAGTATCAAGAATTTACGTGTAAGTGCATTTCAGTTTTTATGTGAATTATTTTAGAAATTGATGTGATTAATTTTAATTTTCGTGTGATCCTTCAAGCATTACGAGAAAGAGTATGTATATATTACAAAAACAGAGGATTTATATTACAAAAACATTATTTTATTAGGAGCATTGGGGCTTCTAAATCAAAAGTTCAAGACAAGGGTAATGAAGATTCATGAAGACAGTAAATGGAAAGTTGCTCCAGGACATGAGAAGAATAATACACTGAATTAAGGTTCATGAATCAAGGGACACAATTAGTGTATTTTCTTTTACTAATACTTCTCTATTTCACCATACATTTTAATTTTAAAAGTTAATTCCAATTAACAATATAATGAAGGGGAGTTATATGGAAAGATCATATATTTAGTGAGATCAATGACCTTATTTTATTATGTCTGTACCGTACTCTCTGCTGTTGGCATCAAAGAATAATATTTAATTGTGTACAATTTAAAAAATTCATGGACCGGAATTCTATTTTAAATTTGTCTATTAATAATGATGTGAAACGGTGTATGTAACCCTTTTTAATGGGTTAACTTAATGGGTTAATTAATCTAAATATGAGATAATCACTAAAATTCGAAATTGTGAGATGAATAGGCACCAATTTCAGATATTGGTGTTTGTTAATGAACAAAAGACGCATACAAGTGACGGCAATTTCGACAGTCTTATTCCGGAAAGTTTATGATCCCAATAAATATATGTCATCCAAATTACAAGAGTGAATTGGTGCAAAAACAATGCTTATAGCTAAGACTTACAACGATTTTCATCGGATCCAAACCAACCAATCAAGCGTCGATGCGAAATCCCTCTTAGTAATAGCCAATAGAAGTAAGAGGGGGTGCCTTTACCCGAGGATAAAAGATGCTGCTACTAAAAGGAAAATATCAATGACAGAAGCAGTTCCGAGATGAATGAGCAGAGAAAGTAAAGATAACTGTAGCCTGTAGCAGAGAGATGTAGTTAGAATGAGATAATGATAATATCAAAACGAGACAGAAGTCATAGTAGATCTAGAGAGAAATGAGATGAGTAATGGCAGAAGTACAATACCAATGTGTTATGCAGAAATGTGCAGTTTATGAAGTGTGTTATGCAGAAAAGTGCAGTGTGTGAAGTATGTCATGCAGAAAAGTGCAGTTTGTGAAGTGCGTTATGCAGAAAGTGCAGTTTGTGAAGTGTGTTATGCAGAAAAGTGCAGTTCATTAAGTGTATTATGCAGAAAAGTGCAGTTTGTGAAGTGCGTTATGCAGAAAGTGCAGTTTGTGAAGTGTGTTATGCAGAAAAGTGCAGTTTGTGAAGTGCGTTATGCAGAAAAGTGCAGTTTATGAAGTATTTAAAAGTGTGCAATGTCATTCCAAAAAGTCAGGAAATTTCGGACCAACAAACCACATCAAAAATATCGATATATGTGCTGTTCTTTTTAATAATAGGTCGAGTTTGGATCTATTTGGATTAATTTAAATACAATGTGGTCTCATACGTATGACTTTCCTTGCTGAATAAATTTTGTAGTAAGCTGTTATGTAATTTTGATTACGCTCATAATTTGTGGTTTAATAAATATTAATTTCTGAAGTTAAAAATGTTAATTATTGAGTAGTGTTTTTATTTACAAATTATGGTAAGTGTGCTCGTACTAAGAAATAATGTTAGCTTATTGCGGTCATTGTTTAGGAATTGCAATTGGAAAGTTGATGCTTATAAAATTTATAAACTCTTATTCACCACATGTCCGTGCATGGCTATTGAACTAAATAATTTGATAATCCCAGAAATAATTTCTGCATAGATGTTACCTTGCTACTAAATAAAAATTAATTTTAAATTTATTCATTTCAAATGTAATAATAATTTAATCATTTGACTAAAATTTTATATTTGGAGTTGTTTGGTTCCTTACAAGCACTTTCGTTATATTTTCTATGCACTGAGAAAAATTTCAATTGTTATTATTAAAAGAGATTACAAGTATTTCCAGAATAACGGATTTAAAGAAATGTATCAAGGAAAAACGTGACTAATTATTAAAAGATATTGCAAGTATTTCCAACATAACCCATTTGAAGAAATGTATCAAGGAAAAACGTGACTAAGCATTTGAAGAAAGTCACTCCTTAATTTAATATGAATAAATAATCAATTTCAACTTCGATGAAATGGTAATGTCGAAACATAATTTATGAAATCAGCTCTCAATTTTCAAAATAGCTGATTTTCATTGCAAAGTTGTGATTTTTGGTCATGGGTATTTGTTAAAGATTTCAGTGATTTCAAAGTTGTTTATTTGGTGAGAGTGGATATTTATAGTTTCTTAGTTTAATACTAAAGATCTCTAAAAATTTCACCTGTTTTAAAAATAGAGAACCTGGAAAAAATGAAGTAGTTATTTTCATTTGAAATTCGTTATTTTGTTGTTGATATATTTATAACATGTGATTGCCTTTTGCATCAGAATTTGATATATTTATTTTCTTAAGGATAGTTTTCAGTATTAGTGATCAATATTTGTGTGCTTATTAAACTTCGATGATGTTTAGTTCAAGTGGACTCTGTTCACTAGTACTTAGTTATCATGCATTTTTGAGCTATATTTTCAAGGATTTCTAAATTCATATCCATTTAAAACATTTTTATGATCAGTAAGAATAAAACAAAACAGCAGTTTCGCATTGTTCGTTCGTTCGTTCGGTACTAATTCCCCCGTGGTGAAGGAGCGCCTACGCACCAAGTCCACAAGACGCCCCAGAGTGCCCCATGACGAAGGGGAGGAAATTTGCAGCTTCACTCTTATAGAGGCTTCCCGAAGGGCGGAAGTCTGACTTGGCCTCTACAAGACAACATCCATGCCAGCTGGCAAGATTCGAACCCGCAACCCGGCAATTCAGCGATCAGACGGAAACGGATGTCCCTGACCGCTCGACCACCGGATCGGCAGTTCCCATTGTAGTGAGCATAGTTCCATAGAGAGTTAACATGTGCCTTAATCTTTGAATATAACATGCATCATTCTGTTAACGGAATAATGAATCATGACGATCGACAAATTAATACGATACCTATCTAAACTAGTATTTGTTTAACCAAAATTTTAATATTGCATATGTAAAGTAATTAGCTCTCTTAAAGTTAGGGACATAACTTAACTACGGAAAGAAGGTCGTGAAGTATTTAGAATGAAACAAAGCATTTAATATAATATTTTGAAAAAATACATCAATAGAATTCGCTTGATAATATTTTATCTGTGAAATGTAACGAAAATATATCAACACCTAAACTATCATACTTGCATTGGTTCTTAGCATATTGCGTTAACACTTGAAAGACGTGGAACAAATGTATGCTTACATATGCACGCAACGCACAAATAAACATATTTTTCAAAGTGTTCGAAATGTGAGTAAGATATTTATAAATGTTTTTTTCCAGTCGAAATCTGCAATCTAAATATTTTTAGGAATATAATACGTTCTTGTATAGAACAGCGTAAAAGAGTGTAAGTCGTCAAAAAAGTAATATTTTTGACTCATGGACACTTTGATGATCTTTTTGTGGTTAATGCGAATAAGTATTGTATGTAACTTCATGTAAATTCAATAGTAATTTAAACTCAATAATCTGTCATACATGTTTTTAAAATCAAGGAGAAGTATTTAAACATTCTGCTTATACGTTTTGCTAAAACGGTAAGACATAGCAGTTGCAAGAGTTATGTCATCTGCTCTTTATCTTAGCTTCTTTCGAAATTTAATTAAATTTGGAAATTGGATTAAATTGCTCCAAGTATTTAAATATTACATGGTGCGAAATATTATTAATAATATCCTTGTTTGTCAAATCTCCTGTTTCCTTTCTTTACAATTTTTTTTTATTAAAGCTACTGATTTATCATAAATTTTAACTCTTCCCATTTTTAAATAAAACGTTTAACACAGGATGACAAATCTTTCTTGCATGAAAACAGCGTTTTCTTGAATTTATTCTCATTAAAAGATAAAATCCAAACTGTGTCCTCATAATTAACAAGATAGTTATCTTCTTACTTTAGTCTGTATATTTACTTTTGAAGCTGTGTTTCTCTCTTGGCATGATTTATGTCTTCCCAGTAACAAATTATCCTACAATAGGCTAAAATGTTAGTTGTTCAGCCTTTCTGAAAAACAAAATTGGTGTCGCGAAAAGGTTTTAAAAAGAAAAATATAATCTTTCCAGATTTTTTCTTTAAAAGTTTTAGAAAATACCATGTTTAAGTTAAAAATATTTTATGTTACATATTTTAGAATTGGATGGGAAACAGTTGAAATTACTAGATTATGCTAAAAAGTTTTGTTAAAATCATAGCATATAATACAAATGTTGGTGGCTTTGAAAGTAAAACAACTTTCTTCTTCAAGATAAGCAATAAGTGCAACCTCCAAAATTCAAGCAAGTTCGGTATCTGAAATGGAATAGCAGGCTTAAAAGAAGATAGGAAAGAAGTTGTCATCCACGCGGAGGGCGGGGGGGGGGGGGATAAAACCAATATCTTACCACCCGTTTTCTTCCTTCATAGATTTACCTACTTTTGTAAGAGACATTCTGTATTTTTCCAAAAGGACATTAGAAGGCAGCACTCAACCCGATTTCAGAACATTTTGTTTTGTTTACATATTAGTCGAGTTCGAAATGACGTTCGAAGCACGTAGCTAAAGTGTTGTAAGATACGGCTAATCCTAGCTATGTTTTGTAAATTATGTGAAAATTTTATGTATTAATAAATGTTGTAATGTTTTATGAAGTCTTAAATGACGAGTGAGTATTTTCCTAACCTCAACGCCAGAAAACGCCTTATAAATGTAGCGACAAACAGACGGCTCCCGAATCCTCGGTAAAGTTTGGAACATTTTACAT
The DNA here is from genome assembly GCA_951213105.1 of Amaurobius ferox. Taxonomy (NCBI): domain Eukaryota; kingdom Metazoa; phylum Arthropoda; class Arachnida; order Araneae; family Amaurobiidae; genus Amaurobius; species Amaurobius ferox. The sequence continues at coordinate 90,639,034 of OX578136.1, forward strand.
TCATCTCTTGTCAGTGGAAGTCAGATAAGTAATTTTTAATTAGCATAACTATGTTTTAGAAAATTAAAAGTTAAGAGCTACCCTGGCTTAAATGGAATAAATTGATGTTGTCAATCCTGACATATAATAATTTTGAAGTCGTTCGTACTTTTGTTTTAACGTTATTTGATAGTAATTGTGTGCAAGTACTGTTGTGTGTGAGTCGTAAATAATAAATTGAAGTTTTGAAATTTTAAAGGATAAAACTGATACATAATATTGACTTTAAGTACATTAAAATGGTATTTATGATATATTTGAAATAAGTATAAATTTGATAATAATGTTGTTCTTGAACCACTCAAAGACGAAAATTCTATTTCTTTGAATTATTGAAGTTAATGGAATTTCTGCCTCTTCACTTAGAACTTTTAGAACAATATATTTTAAAAAGCATTTAGAACAATTTTCGAATTTAATAGAATTGAACATTTATATTTGTAAAATAATAGCAAAGATAACGATGGTATTCTTAGAGAAAGGGAAAAAAGCTGATCTGAAACAGCTAGCGACTGAATTAGGAGAAAACTGGAATGGTAATCTGAAAGTCGTGAACTTAGGGATATTATTCTAAAGAGCAAGGCGTACAAGGAGGATGAAGAATTTGTAAAATATATTTTTGAAGGTATTATTTTGGAGAGACTGGAAGACGAATAGAGGGTAAGAGAGAATGAACAAAGAGAAAGAGAACAACTAGAAAAAGAAAGAGCGGAAAAGCAAAATAGATAATTTGAGATATAAAATAGAAAGCTACAGTTGGCTAATCAGAAAGAAACTGCATTCACAGTAATTCAACGGGGAGCCCCCATGTGAAAGAGGACCTAAATAAAATTTTGCCAAGTTTCAACCCTGAAATGGATGATATGAGCTTGTTTTTCATCTTATTTGAAAGACAAATGAAGATACTAAAAAGACCTGTGGGTGACTCATCTCACAGGAGCACTGCCCAACGATGTTTCAAAACTCATTTCTAGAGAGCAGAAAGAAAAATTTAAGAATTATTCACAGATCGTGGCATCCTTTTACAACTATTTAAATTGACGGCAGAAAGTTTCGAAAGCTATTTTCTCATCATAGAGAAATCACTGATTGCCTGTGGAAAGATTTCTATTTCGAAATCAGAAATTTTTTTGAAGATTGGATATCAGAATTAACCATTTCCGTTTTTGAGCAGTTGCAGAATCTGAAAATCTCTGATCGAATGAAAAAACGTTGCACTCCGAAAGGCAAAAAGCATTATTTGGATGAGTGGTAACAGATAATGTCTCCCTCAGATTCACCTGATAAATTGGACACATACGAAAACTTAAGAAATTCCTTGCCTAATGGACAGAAGGAGATAACAAACTCAAAAGAATAGCACTCAACAGGAAATTTTGATCCCGTTAAGAAAACTGTACCTTTTAACAGAGGAGAAAAATTCAAGTATATTCGAGAAGAAAGACCATCGTTAAGATGTTATGGATACGGAATACCTGGATTCGTTAAAGCTAAATGTCCTGATTGTTCCCCAATCAAAAAGGAAGTCAAATAGCATAGAATCATTCTCAGCATTAACAGAGGTCCTCAAGTTACCCTGTAGACATAACAGTTTGTGAAATAAGAGGTAGAGTGTGCGCTGATACGGGATCTTCACATTCTATTGCGGGAGAAAGATGCTTAAAGTATTCAAAGGGCGTGGACTATCATTTCAAAAGACGAAGTTAACAACATGTCAGGCAGATGGTCAGCAGTCTCTTGTTAATTGTTACACTATCCATGTGATAATAGAAATTGAAGGAAAGAAAGTAATGACAGATTTCATCGCCCTTCCAAACGCTACTGGAAATCGAACTCTTCTTGGAAGAGTAATTCTGAAATCTGCGGGTATTCTTCTTGACGTAAAGAACAAATGCAGGTATTTTTGGGATAACCGAAATCACAAGTATCTATTTGGAGAAGAATTGGTCACCTAACCCAATGCTGAATCCCACGAGGATATACAAGTTCTGATTAAAGTTTGTCAATTGCGGGAAAGTGAAGGAGAGAATCTGACAGCTATTCAAAGAAGTTAGCGTAACAGTCTACTAGGAAAATATGATAGTATCTTCGAACCATGGGGAGAAGACACCGTGATCATCGAGCATCATATTACTACAAGTAATCACGCTCTCATTTCTATACCTCCTTACAGAATGCCGCCTGTTCGGAAGGAGCTGCTCAGAAGATAAATTGATGATATTCTCGAAAAGAGTCTTACTGAAGAATGTTATTCGCCCTATGGAGCACTTGTAGTTTTGATCCCAAATGGATGGTAAAGTTCGACTGTGTGTAGACTACCGGTAACTTAATGAAGTGCTGTTAATGACACGTATCCATTTCTAAAGATAGATGATTTAATGCCTGATGCTAAACACACTTCTTTTATGTCAACCATTGATCTGAAGTCTGGTTACCACCAAGTATATTTCAATCCAGTTGATCGAAATAAAACATCAGCAAACGATCAGTATTCGTCTGCCCGTTTGGGACCAATAGGTTCTTAAGAATGTATTTTGCTCTTCGAAATGCTAATGCTGCATTTTAGAGACTAATGGGCACGTTACGTGGAGGTTTGTCGGCTCTTGCCTATCTGGATGACCTCATAGTCTTGTCACCATCTCTTGAACAACATCTCAAAGATCTGGAATGGTTTCGACTGACTAATCAAATACAAACTTCATGCAAACTGAGAGAAATGCAACTTTTCTTGTTTTCGAATTAAATATTTTGGGCTTTGGATTACGCCTTGTGAAATACAGATGGATCTTGAAAAGATATCTTACATCTTGGAAATTTCTTCCCCTAAAAATGTGAAGAAACTGCTATCCTTGCAGACATGTTCCTGGTATAGAAAGTTTATACTGAACTTTTCTGAGATTTATCGACCTCTGAGCAATCTATCAAAAACGAAAACTCCCTGGAATTGGTCTAAAAGTGAACAGAGAGCTTTCGACTCTCCAAAGCAATGCTTGGTGTCTTCACCGAATCTGAAGCATGATGATTTCACCAAACCTTTTGTGATTAGAGCAGATGCAAGTAGCTATGCTTTGACAGCTGTCCTTTAAGGCGAGGGAACGGATGAACATCCGGTGGAATATGCAAGTAGCTATGCTTTGACAGCTGTCCTTCTTTAAGGCGAGGGAACGGATGAAGATCCGGTTGAATATGCAAGTAAACTTAGTTCTGCTGACATAAATTATTCCACCACGGAAAGTGAAGCACCGGACATTATATGGGCATTAAACAAGTTTCGATGACACATTGAGAGATTTAAAGTTACAGTGGCATCCGACCACCAACCTCTTAAATGGCTCATGAAGCTCAAGTTTCCATCTGGAAGACTAGCCCGGTAGGCATTGCAATTGAAGTCTTTCGATTTGAATTTGGAATACATTACTGGAAAGTACAACATTGTTGCTGATATGCTGTCAAGGCCTGATTGTGAACATGATGTCTCTTCATGTGAACTCTGTACTGTATTTTTCGATGTTCCCTTCAGAACACCTAACGAGATACGTGAGGACTAAATGAAAGATAAGGAAGTAGCAATGATCATTCGTTGCTTCGAAAACATTGACAAAGACATAAACTATGCAAACAGGATACAATGAGGCTACCTCATGAATCAGGGTGTCCACTATCGTTATGCTCCATATTCCGAATGTGAAGAAGATTTTAGCAGTTCCAGCCCAGGAAAGGAATTTGATTCTGAAAGAACATCATGAATTATATTTGCTATCATCTTTATATTTGCTTAAATTAGGTGCATCTACATACTGAAAAAACGCAATTACAATATATTTGAGCTTAAATGATCATCCAAATTTGATTATTTCTACGACGAAATCTATTTTTCACTTATGGAAAATGTAAACAGCAAGATATGTAGAATGAGTTGTATAAGAATTGCTGCATTTGTTTAACGCAAAATTATTTATCTCATGGAGTCTGCATAGTTTATATGCATGAAATATTCATTGATTTTTCAGAGAGAAGGACGATTATTTCGATGACGTTTTAAGCATAGGGTTTAATTACTTGTACCTCCATGGTCTTAAATTTTTAAATAAAATAAATTATTATAGTATTGTGATGAATGAAATGAATGGAACAATGCTGGTTGATTATATTTCGATGGCGTCATTTGAATACATTTCAGTTGTTTTCGATGATGTTTTCAAATATAATAAATTATTGTAGTATTATGATAATTTTAAAAATATTATCGAGGAATGTATCGCATTTTAGAGATGTTTAAACCAGGCAATTTACATTTCAATACCGTAATTTGAATGAAGTTCATTTTTTCAATGAAGTTTTAAGTTTTCAAATATAATAAATTAATGTAGTATTGTGATATTTTAAAAAATATTACCGAGGAATGTATCGCATTTTAGAGACCTTTAAATGAAATTGCATTGAAGTTGGAAAGTGTTTCGTAATCAATGCCTTATGTATGATTGATCTTTCTTGTTTAAAGATACATATTACTCAAATCTTTATTCAGTTACAATTTTATTAGCACTTTTCAACATAGTTGAAAAGTGTTTATGACTTTGGTCATTCTGTCTGTCATTCTGTCTGTATGTCCGTTCGCACGATAACTGTCGTAAAAATGACTTCATTAAAATGGAATTTTAGTATGTTGTTAAAATTGTCTGTGGGACATATGGGTAGGAAAATGAATAATATCGTCCAATTTGTTTTGGATTTAAATTGGGTTGAAAAAATGAAATACATTAAACCCTATGGGACTTTTAGTATTTTTAAGCAATGTTAGAAATGCAACAGCTAATAATTTTTATGCAATCACAAATATTAGAAAATATTAAAATTATCACTTAAAATGTGTAAAAAAATTCAGCAACATATGTTGGGCAGTGTTTTTAAATAAAAATTGAAATAATAATTACACCCATGATATATGAACGGATAACTTGACTCACTGAAAAATGAAATATGTCAGCAATTTTCATTTCCGCTGTGATCTTGATGTTTAAATATCGTTTAAATTTCTATTTAGTTTTTCAGTCATAAAATCGCTCAATTTGTGCGTATTATCTGTGTATCTAAATTTAGCGCCAACGCAATTACTATATTTTTTATTTTAAACAATCATTAAACTTTGATTTTTTCTATAACGAAGCCCAACTTTAACGCATGAAGAATGTAAACAAATCAGGATTATAAAGTAAGTTGTTTAAGAATCGGTGAATTTTTTTTTCACCCAAAATAATTTATTCTGGACTCTGGAATATAAGTAATAATATTGAAATGTTAATTAATTTTACATAGAGAACCAGACGATTTATATTTCGATGACGTCATTTGAATATAGTTCCTTTTGTGTAACCGGCATTGTCTTTGTGATAAAGTTTTACGTTTTCAAGTATAATAAATTACTGTAGTACTGGGATAATTAAAAATATATCATCGCTGAATGTATCATATTTGAGAGATGTTTAAATTAAAATGCATTTCATTTGGAAATTGTTTCATAATCAATGCTTTATGCATGATTGATCTTTCTGGTTTATTTTATAATATTATTTCAGCGAATGAAATCCAATTGGGAATGACATATCTGATAATGTCGCCGATATAAGAATATAAGATGATGTCATTATTTCGAATTAAATAAGAATTTCTGCACTAAATTAAATACGCAACTCGTTAAGTAAGAACAATTTATTTCAATATAATCACATTCGATAATTGAAGCGCCGACGTTATTCGAAATAATTAATACATCATAGAATAAGGTTACCCTAACACAATTATTTAACTATTAGAAAGTCTTTATATAAATAGACGGTAAAACACAATGTAACTATCATAACGACCACAAAAAAAAAAAAGAAGAGCTATTATTTCGGCCGACATAAAATTGCTTGTTAACTTTGTTTAAGAACAATTCGTTTTACCTTCTGAAATGTGCATCCAGCAAATATTTTAGGAATCATTATGCTTTTAATATGAATGAATATTTTTCATCCAAAAACATTTTTAATTTCTCATAGTATTGGATTTAGTATAGATAAACTATTGTTTTCACAAAAATTATCGATTTCGAGATTAGAATCTGCTGAACATTTTTCACGCTTTTTGGAGTGATGACGGCCTATCTGTCTGTGGCCAATTTTTGTGCACACAACAGTTGGCAAAATATTAATGGGTTTTCACTATAGGTTGTCACTATGGGTTTTCACTTTATATCCGGCTTTATTAACGAAAAATCTTGAACTAGATGGAATATTTTAAAATTCGAGCTAAAGCTTAGTAATTTATTCAAATTTTTATATTTTCTTAACATGGCACTATAAGGAAACATTTCACATAATTATGCATAAAAGGGGTTATTCATGTGTCAATGATCATGAAACATGAGTTTCAATAATTTTAATGAAATTTGTCGTAATACAATATTTGTGTTCGTAGCGTTATTAACATCCCCAGGAGGGGGAGTTATTCCCCCCCCCCCGAGAAGGTACATTGTCACACATGGTGTCAATCAAAAGTTTATTACAAGCCCTTTAAAATAAACGAAGACATGATATAATTTTCGCCGTTCATTGGACTATTTTAAAAATGAATTCTTCTATAAAAATAGAAACCATTATTTTTGTTTTACAATATATAGTTAATGTGTATTTTACATATTTTTTTTAATGTTCAAATCACATTAAATTTAACATTCGATGCGATCCAAAGTCTATATAAAATCTCTTTTTCACATTTAGTAACAAATAAAGTTATGCATTTTTTTAATCCAGTGAATGTAACTTGAGAATGTAAAGTGCATAAATTTAAATGGATCAGTAATCTAAACATTCAATATATATTTTTTAAAATTAATTATACATTTATTCTTCATTAGTAATTTTTAAGACAATATGCAATTTAATAAATACTTGTTTATGACATATTCATATATTTAAAAAAATATAATTTCAGAATCAATGCATACGCTTTCATCTAAATATCTGTGATTAAAATAAGCAATTCTTATTTAAAATTTATAAAACTTTGATAATATAAGATAATCTCGAAAATTCAGTTGCAAAATGCGAAAGGTTTTTCAGTTAAACACTTTCTAAAGTTTATTTTTACATGTATGCCTCTAACTCAATCGCGGTAAATCAAAAAATTACGTTCTTTCTTATTATTATACTCATTAAATTTAACATAAATATGTGTTCTGAATTAAGGGGAGCGATGCATATCCAACATACAGTATACCTGCATTGGTTAATTATCGGTAAATTTTCTATCTTCTATTTATTTTTAGAAAAATCTTTTATTTATGTCGTCATTTTTTTACAGTGGGAATACATTACTTTAATTTTATATCTTCGTTTATCATTTATCAAGTTGGCGAATATTCTTGGAATACGCTTTATGAAAGTTATTGTGGTTCTCAGAATGTTCTTGATAGATTTATCAAAAGTTTAACTTTACTTTTTTATAGAAACCATTTGTATATCTCAGTACTTTTTTACCATTGAAATGTATTATGTTTATTTGTTATCTCAGAATTATTTTTTTTAAATTTAAAAATTTTTCCCCAGGATAATAAAATCATATATCAAATTTCCAAATATCAAAATTATTAAATTTCATGAAATGTCTCAACTAATTATGAATCTATTATATTTGCATAAATTGCTACTGGTACATGCGTTCAAATGGATACAAATTTTTTATACTGAATGTCATGGATTTTTATGATAATTTAAACTTATAAATCGAAGGAATATTTGATGTTATAATCTCGAATCATATTCAATACTACAAAGTATGCCTGAAATATGACGGAATTCAAAATTTGCAATATTACCTCCCATTTGGCGTCATATTTATCAATTTGGCGACATTTGCCATATATTCTACCAAATTATTTACCAAATTTTTGACTAAACGTCCCTGACGGACGAACAGAGAAATGGCTTTTTCTTGTACTAGATACTTATATTCTTTCCAAAATATTGAATTTTCATCGACTTGGTAACATTTTCGTTAATTTTTGTGATATTTTATTCAATTTTGAGACATTTAAAAAAAATCGCCAAAATTGTCGTCAAGTGGGACAATTCGACTGGCAGACAAACGCTGCCGAAACATCATTACAATACTATACCCTTTTAAAACACAATTAATATATTGATTTGGCGTCATATTTATCAATTTGGCGATATTTTAATAAATTTTGAGACATTTTAATATTTATCCCAATTTGTCGCCAAGTGGGATAGTTGGGTTGACAAGCAAACTATCCCTACAAGCAAACTATCCGCCACCAAACTATCACTACAATACTATCCCCTTTCAAAACAGAACTCATTTCATTGATTTGGCGTCACATTTATGAATTTGGCGAGATTTTTATCCATTTGATGATATTTTTATCAATTTGCAGATATATTGGTCGATTTGGAGACATTTTAAAAAGTCGCCATAGTTGTCGCTAAATGGGATGGTTGGCCTTGACAAACGCATCTAAACATCATTACAATACTTTCATTAATCTGGTGTCATTTTTATTGATTTGGCGTCATTTTCGTTAATTTCGCAAGATTAAAAAAAATCTAAGCTGGTGATATCTCGCCAAATTCTTCGCCAAAACTTTCGCCAACCGTTCCCCAGACATCGATAGATAAACAGACAGATAAATCAAGGTGTTTATATTATAAATAATCTTTTTAGGATTATGGATTATAGGAAATGTAAAAATAAATATGAAACATATACATTTCATAACATATTTTTAAGTTGGAGATTCCTGTATTTCTATGTAATACTTATGATTTAATAAAGATACTAACTATGATTAGAATACACAGATGTAATACGTTCAACTCAATTTCAAGCCAGTCACGATTTTCTGTGATTTCCCAGTTTAGGTGTGTGCAAACTACAGCCAGCCAGTATATTTAATACGGCCTGCCATTGTGCAACTTATTCTATTAAGTTCATTTTGTACCGTTATGAAAACTAATTGACAAAATTTCTTGACGATTTTGAACAGCTTTTGTAATATTTTGGGAATATTAAGCTGAATCTGGATATTTTTACGATACCATTTATTGTGAAATATGAAAAAATTGAGAACTTTTCCATAGCTCAAATTGATTAAACTACAATGCAACAGAAAAGAAGCAGAGATGTTAAAACTACAGAACCGTTATTTTTTAAAGGAATTCCGAAATCAACATCTTCGGACTTGTTGAATCTTGGTTAAAAACATATGGCAATGTTTACATCCCCATATTTATGCGAACATGTGTTTCTCACCATGAAACAGTGGAAAATTAATTTTAGAAACCGACTTACCGTTAAGCATATTTCTACTAACGTGAGAATAATCCCATCACAGTTTTTTCCAGAATGTGAAAACATGATTTAAGTTCAACCAGAGTTACATTCATCTCACACCTCATTAAAAACACATAGAATGGATTTTGTCGAAACCGCTTTGACATTAAGAATTATAATTCCGTCTTAGTAGTTTAACGGTTGAGCGTAATTTGTCCAGTACGGAGATTCCTTTTGGGAATCGAACTCCGTTGTTAATCGTTTGTTTCGTGTTGCAGTAAAAATATCGGTTCGATTTACGTTTAGGGCAGTAAGGTTGTTATAACTTAAAAGCAATTTAGTAAATGTTTATCGTTGATTTACATTCTGGATAGTAAAACATTTTAACTATTGATTTCGGAGAAAAAGAAATAATAAAATAAATATTTTGGCATCGACAGAAATTTATGTTTCTTCAATTTGGCTATAAATAAATTTGCCCATCCATTCTCTACCCCTTATAGTCATGCACAGTCATACATAAAATAAATTGCAACACAGCGTACAAGTTTATGTACTTTTAGATTGGATTTGAACTGGATATTATATGTATACAGTGGATAAGTACTTGGTAATCATAACAAAGCCCGCGCAAATATGTTTTGTAAATGCATTGTAAAACATTACTAAGTTTAGAATCGTTTGTATTATTCTCTCTCAGTGTCACTTTTCCCATTTATAGTTTAGGTACAGATATCCACAGTGTATACATAAAATCATAAATTTTCACAAACCATAAATTTAAAGGACCTTGCTCCCTAAAAGTTTCTATGTGTTTTCTACGGGACTCATGCTAAATAAATTTCAACACAAAACAAAAGATTCCCAAACGGGTTCGATTCCCAACCGTGTGGTTCGCGGTTCCATTACCAATCATGAAACGAACCACGAATGATCGACTGGCCTAACGACGCTCTACCTTTGAAATACTGGGACGGAATTCCCAGTCTTATTGTCAAAGTGGTTTCGACAAAATTCATTCGACAGGTTTTAAATGAGGTGTGAGATGAATGTAGCTCTGGTTGAACTTTCATCATTTTTTCACATTCTGTAAAAACTCTAAGAAGATGATTCTCACGACAGAAGAAATATGCTCAACGATAAGTGGGTTTCTAAAATTCATTTTCCCATGTGTTTCATGGTTAAAAACACTTATCCGCATGAATATGAGGATGTAAACATTGCCATATATTTATGGTCAGGATTCATCCATTCCAGAGATATTGATATTGGAATGACTTTAAAAAATTGCAGTGTTAATGTTTGAGATGCAATCACGGATCAGTTTGAGCTGTAAGCACAGAAGATACGCAAAATAAAGCTGTTTTAGAACGGATGCAATACCAAATCTAAATTTTTAGGAATTTTAAAAATCACGATTTTTATTCTGGGAAAAAAGATGGATGCCATATTTTATTTCGAGGTGGGTCACGTGAGCTCTTCATATAATATGGGTCTAATCATTCTTTTAACTTTTATTTAAAAAACTACCCAACGTGTTCTGATGAATTTTTTTTATATAATTTATGGCATAATTTGAATATTTTCCAAACTTTTCGAAGCAAATTGTGAATTTTAACTTCTTAAAAAGTATTTGAAAAATTACATCCCTTAGGGTTCAATGTATTTCACTTTTTCAACCCGGGATCAATCCAAAACTATTTGGGTGATATTATTCATTTACATTCCCATGTGTCCCATAGACTGTCGCAACAACATACTAAAATTTCATTTTGATAAGGTCATTTTTAAGGTAGTTATCGTGCGAACGGACAGACAGAATGACCAAAGTCATAATCACATTTCAACTATGCTGTAAAGTGTTAAAAATGATTGCAGTGCTCCCTAGAGGATAATTTTAAAGTTGGAAATTCGAACAAAGTGAGATAATAGAAAAAAGTCAATTACAAAGTTGTAAAGCATTGTCTAATTATTAGAATTCGACACCAGGAACGAACGAAACTTATATAATGAAGACAATACATAGTCATTTTAATCAGTTGTTAAATGAAGAAAGAGTAATAGGTTATTATAATGCAATAGTCTTTCTCAAATTTAAATATCCATTGCCGTATACAGAGGTATTTTGAACAGATTCTAAACTATATTCATCTGTATGTAATTGTTGTTTGTTATATAAATTCCTGAAAAAAATTCATGAAAACAACAATTCACCGATAACCATATTGCGAATATGCAACATTTAGTTACCACTACGAATTAACAATCCACTTTATTGTAATTTATGTTTTCGTTTATCTCGTTTCGTTGCCGAATTTGTAATCCTAACACTAAAATTTTTTGCTAGAGGATCTGTAATACCTTTTACGCAATCGAATATTGTCACTTTACTATAGCTATGCATAAGGTGTACTTCTCCTTACACAATTAAATGGATGTTAAGATTTTTCTGAGAATCCTGTGTATACTGCAGTGAAATGAGGCTATAACGATATTGATGTTAAGGAAAAAATATCCATAATGATGTTTTGAGCGGTTCCGACAGAGTCTCTCTAAGACTAACGCATACCAGACTTGTATATAAGTTTTTTTAGTTAACTTGTATATAACGATATTTTTGTACTTTTGACGACTTTTAAAAGCAAGAGCATTTGACAATACATTAATTCTAAGTAATATTTTAAACGAAGGCAGTTGATCCGACAGAATTACCCTTGAACTCAATGGCTGTAGAAGTTATTATATTAATAGAATCATTACATAGTTTATTTATTGCCGAATATTTCAAACGTACATCTAAATTTTTTAGAAAGTTTGGGAGATGTTTACAAAAGCAGGTGTATTACAAAAAGCGTATTACAGAAGAAAAGGCATTACAAATCAAAAGTGTATTGCAAAACACAATAACCGATTATTTCCTTTCTTAATCAAGAATAAATTTCTTGATTTATGTTTAATGGTCTATATTCTGTTTGTCTTACGTATAACTTGATTATACAGTAAGTATTCTGTTTCTGTTTCTATGTATTAATGACTTTATCATTGTTGAATAAAAAACAGAATTCCCTATTTAATTTTTGGCATTATATACATGCCTTTTTAGATTATGAGAAATATAGTTAAAATATGCATATTACATTTTTGAACTATATTTATATTCTTATGATTTATGTATAGCCGCGGAAAAAAAACGCCCCACCCTCTGTTAATCGAGCATCGTTCATCGTAGAGAAAAATTGAATGATACCATTCAATTAGGAATAACATCCTCTACAAATTAATGTGCGCAAAATTTGCATAAGGGGCCGTCTTCATATCGAAACGCGCACAAACTTTGAAATTTTCAATAACAACACCCAATTTTGACGTCACCCACAAGTTCTAGACCCCCAAATTAGTCCAAAATCAAATTACCACGACGTTTCTATCTTTATATCCGAAGGTATTGAATATTCCGGAATGAGCAATTTTCGGGGATCAGCTCCATATTGAAAGCCGTAATTTGAAGGGCGATATTTCGTTGATTGACCACAGCACTGTTATAAATTATTGAACTATTCTCTTAACATTCAGTATTATGGCTTACCTCACAGCCAAAGGGTCGCAGGCACAATTCCTGCATGAAATGGTGAGCATTTTCATAGCTGGATGTGGTGTTGTCTTGTGTGTGTGTGTGTTACTAAGGCAGTAGACCTGTAATGGGTAGGATTATGTCAGCCTCACAATGTCCCTTTCTAAAACCATATTATTCGGGTGGTAAAATATGATTTATATCCAGAATGTAGTGAAGTCTAGCAAGGATCTTTTTTTCCATTAGTTTACAAGTCATACTGCTGAGGGCAATAGGTCTATAGCTGTCAAGGGAGCTTGCTTCTTTGCCTGGTTTTCTGATGGGAATAACAATGGCTCTTTTCCAGTCTACAGGTAGTTGTCCATAGGTCCAGGAGAGGTTGATTATATCCAAAAGTCTTTCTTTTCCAATTGGGCCAAGGATTTCCAACATTTGGCCGTGTATTCCATCAGGGCCAGGAGACTTGGTCAGATCCAAGAGAGCCATAGCTGAGAGTAAATCCTGAGAGGGGTACCCTTTTGTGAGATTGGGTACCCCAATATCTGTACTGCGACAACCATTCACTATGTTCATTGCCTTTTTCTTTATAGGCCTGTCCTCAAATGAGAAGTTCAATCTGCTAGTTTCTTGGTAAAATGAACCCAGTAAATTGGCTGTAATTTTATCATCAGGGGAGAAATGGCTAGCAGAGTTCGTAACTGCATTGCAAGTCTCAGATTGAGGCTGTTCTCTATTTATCCCCTTGATTATTTTCCAGAGCTTAGAGTCCGAAACTCTTGCATCGAGCTTATTGCATAGCTCTCTCCATTTAGTCTGCCTTATCTGTGCGTAAGTCATCTTGATTTTAGCGTTTATTTTATTTAACTTGGCTCTAGAACTATTATCAACTGTGTCAACAGATTCCTCTTTCAGGAGCATTCTTTCCATTAGAAGTGGTTCCAAAAGAGGATCTTTGTGAATGAAGAATGGCCTCAAATAGGGCACGATTATTAGGGTTGAAAAGCCGTACTGGGTACGTTGCTAAAAACTAATGGGACATTTGTGCCAGGGTCAATAAAAGAAAGAAGAAATAAAGAAAAATGAAATGTTTATTTTCAAATGTTATTTTATAATGCTGTTTCAAAAACAATTTATGAGATTAACATATATCTGCAGAGCACGCGACAAAACAACTGCGTTGGAACTTGGCGAGGAATTTAAAAATATCAATACGGTGTGCAACCTCCGTCATTATCAATCAATGCTTGAAGTCTTGTTGGTGTTTAGTATCACATAATTTTATAATTTGTTATTGTTTCATATAAATATTTTTATTATAAATTATCACATTTTGTGGGCGATTTCAACTTGCAGTAGAGCCCGCACTATTAATCGACAGTAACATAAGTAGATCCCATTTATAACAATACGAGTTTTCACCCTTCATTACAGTAGCAGAATTACGTTGACAAGGTTGCATCTATACAACACTGTTTATACACAGTTTTTATTAAAACTGGGTAAAAATAAATGCTCGTTTTCTTAAATAAAGACTAACAATTAATATAACTTTTTCAAATTAGTCATTTTTTTAAACTAATATACGATAACTAAAATCATCGTGATGCTGTATATTTAAACATTTCGAAAGAACTAGAGGGAGGAAACACCTGGAATTTTACATAAACACATAAAATCTCTTTGTGAATCGATTTTTATCAAAACATGTCCAAGTTTGTATTCATATTTTTTTCCATTATTGATTTCATAATTAATATTTCACAAAAACAATTATTTAAACAAAAATAAATATCACGTAATGTGTTTGGGTTGTTTAGTAGCAACGTCATACAAATAATCAGAGTAAGCAGATAATTATTACAGAAGATATGAATGGAAGTCTTGGAAACAAATTTAACCTTAGGAGCTCAAAATTTACATACTCTCAACTCAGAAACGCTTCACCAATGACTTAAAATTTGGTATCATAGGTTGAATTTTGCTCTGGATTCGAACTAAGTTGTCAAACGTGGGTGCTGCCATTTAAAATTTCAAAGTTTGTGTGCGTTTAGATATGAAGACAGCCCCTCATGCAAATGTTACGCACATTAATTTGTAGAGGATGTTATTCCTAATCGAATGGTGTCATTCAATTTTTTCTACGATGAACGATAATCGATTAATAGAGGGTGGGGCGTTTCTTTTCCACGGCTGTGCATCTACATTTCTAATCTGTTCTATATAAACATTTAAGTTTAACATGATGTTATTAACCTTTTGCTTAGGGTTAGGACAAAGTCAATCCGAAACGAAGCACCTCTCAAAAAGACGGCTATGAGACATACCCTATCCCAAACAATTCACCCCCAGCTTGAAAGCAGTTGGCGTCCATTCAGCAGAGGTAACGTACAATTGAGTTCGTAACGTACAAGATCAGAGGATGTGTCTCTCTTGACCCACAATCAGAGGATGAAAGAATTTGAGAGCGGGGAATTTTAATCCTTTAAACAGGGAAGAAGCGAAGTAACCTGCAGAATATAATTTGTTGAGTTCTTTATTCATCCAATATACTTCCATACTTTATACATTTTTAATTTAACTCCTCTATATTATTGATATATATTCATTTTACAATTTTTAAGCTCTCAAAACTTTGAGCCACAAAATAAGTCCGTGAATGCAATCTGGGAACTTTCGATTTCCGTTATAATTATTTACTGTTTCTATTGTTAATCCTTATTAGGTCTCAATAAATACGACTGGGTTCATTAAGTGTGTAACATTCGATGCACAGAATTTATCACTATATTTGGAATGGAGTATAATAGAGAAACGTTGTTTTCCCAAATCAACGTATTGTCTTTTAAAAATAAAATGAAATATGTATAAGTAATGTATCGGACTTATGACTTTCACTACAGTTTAACAGATTTCTATTTTGTTGGAAAACACTAAAGCCAGAGCTTTCTTCAACTAGATCTCACTAAAATAAATGGGCTTATTGCTGTTACCAATTAAAATATGCATAAAAATTTAAGTAAATCGGTTCATTATTTTGTGAGATATCTTGTTTCTGGAGAAAAGTAAAATATCTAATATCTAGTGAGTAGCTCATAACTATTAATCAATAGTATCCATTAATTATTGGTAAAATGCACTTAAGTTATTTTGTTATACAATAAAAGTTAAAATATTTAATTTTTTAGGACTTTTCCCATTTTGGATCAATGACGGTTATTTTGAAAGCATACAATATCGTTCTCAAAGTCATGTCATTTGCTTGCAAACAGAACTTTACATATTAATTGGCAATTTTCCCAGGAAATTTAAAAATATAATTACGTTTTAATGTTGTTTCGATATTCGAGGAAAATTAACTGCAATGTGGCCCAACTCGATTTTCTTATACCAGAATTCATTTTTAATAGTTTATTCATTTGTATTTTATTTTGTTTTTATTTTAAATTCTTTTGAAAACACTGTATAACGTGTCCAGATGATTACAATTACAGTGTGCTACCCTTCACTTTAAAGAGCTAAAAAAATCGATTAAAACCGTGTGTCTTGACAATGTCGCCCGGGGGAAGGGAGTAACTTGGCAAGCCATGGGTGCTAATGACATCACTAACAAAAAAATCTGCTTTGGGCAACACATGACTTTCCTTATATAATGCAATGAATTTACTACTTTTAGAGTTAAAAAAATGTTATTCTTATAGTAGATACTTATAATCTTTCCAAGATATTGAATTTCCTTCAATTAGTTGTCATTTTCATGGATTTAGCGTCATTTTTATCAATTTGGCAAGATTTTTGTTAATTTGGCAGCAATTAAAAATGTCGCCAAGTTGGCGACATTCCGCCAAATTCGTCGCCAAAATCTTGCCAAGCGTTATGGACGGAGAAATAAGTTATTCTTAGAGCAGATAAATGAGTATTGGCGTTCAAATACAAAATTATTACTCATAGTATCTTTTTTCATGAATGGAATGAGCTAGATCCACGAGAATGATGTCACCCAATTTATCGCATGGTATTACGTATGAAAAGTGAACATGTTTCTCAAAAGTAAATATATTTATTTTATTTTATATAACTGTTTAATAATTTTTTTGTAAAATGTGCAATAGCTGGAAAACGGTCCATGTTAGCGTTCTAAAATATATGTCAATCGTTTTCTAATGAAAAATTACATAAGAAATGTCTATTTGCGTAACTTTAATAGCGGTTTTAATTTTTTGACGAATTTCTCAAAATTTCACTGAAAATTTATTCAAAATTTAGGGGGTTCAGAACATTCGATTGCGTATAAAAACAATAGGCTTTCAGTGTTTACGGATTGTGATTTTTGTACCAAATTTCGTTCGAATCGGTCCATTCGTTCGTTAGTTATCGTCTCCACAGACTCACTGACACACACACACACACACACACACACACACACACACACACACACATACATCACTTCAAAAATGTTTGATTCGTGATCAGGGATGCTTGAAACGTGCTCTCAAGTCGGAAAATCGAATTCGAATTTTCGAGCCCGTCACAATACTTTCCTTATACATTATGTATATAAGGAAAGCAATAAATTATATTAAGGTTGTCTTCCACAACAATGATTGAAACTATGAAGTCATGTGATCATTGAGCCATAAAAACTCTTTAATGCATGACTGTATCAAATTTTGTTCTATGCTGTCATGTCAAAAAAATACAAAATTTCAAATACATTTCGAAATCGAATTTAAAAAAAGTTCTATCTAGTTCTAGGTTTGTTATAACAAAGCTGGATATAAGGTGTCATGAAAATCCATTAATATTCGTGGCCGTTATCATGAACATGATAAATCGACCACAGACAGACGGAGGGACATCATTCGAAAAATATTCAAAATGTGTTCAGAAGGTCTTTATACATATTGGCATCAAAATATCGAATTTGAAAATACGAATATGTATGTAATACTACTACACGTATATGTATGTGATATAAACCATATGAATACAATATATCATACAAATATATGTAAATACTTGTGTGATTTTAGCTTGAACCAAACTTTGAAATATCGTACAAACGATATCCAGAAAATGCATGTTTCGTTACAGAAATATATAATTTCAACATGATATAAAATGTTATGCATGTGCACGTATACATAAAATGATATGTATGTGCACGTATACTTAGAAAAATATTATATGCAACATGAAAACCAGAGTATACATTTTATATAAAGAATCAAAGTTTTCATCGAAAAGCAATGAACCTAGGTTTCGGTGAAAAGCAGAAGAGTATATCTTGCTCTAAGTTTCCCACGGCGGAAAAGGATTTTGCAGGGAAGAATGTATCTCATCCTCATTTAGGACTCCAGGGGTACAATGTTTGACACTCATCTTTATTTGCGGCTAATAGCAAAAGAAATAGGAAATCGAACGAATATTCCCGTTTTGACAGAGACTTTAGGCTTTACGACCTCGTAAGTTAAGATTAAAAATAATTATAGACTCATATTAAATAACTGAAATTAAAAGTGAATCCTATTCAACCTTGTCTATAACGATATTTTGTCAGTTCCTCGTTACGAAAAAGTTTCACTGTTTTACTATATTTTGAAAAAAATCTGATGTGGGCAACACATGACTTTCCTTATATAATGTAATGAATTTACTACTGTTACAGTAAAAATAAAAAAATAGGTTTTTCTTATAGTAGATACTAATATTCTTTCCAAGATATTGAATTTTCGACAATTAGTGGTCATTTTCATTGATTTAGCGTCATTTTTATCAATTTGGCAACATTTCAAAAAGTCGCCAAGTTGGCGACATTCCGCCAATTTTGTCGCCAAAATCTCGCCAAGCGTTATGGACGAAGAAATAACTTATTCTTACAGCAGATAAATGATTATTGGCGTTCAAATACAAAAGTATTACTCAAAGTATCTTTTTTCATGAATGGAATAAGCTAGATCTACGAGAATGATGTCACCCAATTTATCGCATGGTATTACATATGAAAAGTGAACATGTTTCTCAACAAGATTTTTTTTCAATTTTATATGACTTTTTGATATTTTTTTTGAAAAATGTGCAATATCTCGAGAACGGTTCATGTTAGCGTTCTAAAATTTATGTCAATCGTTTTCTAATGAAAAATTACATAAGAAATGTCTATTTGCGTAACTTTATTAGTGGTTTTGATTTTTTGACGATTTTTTCAAATTTTCATTCGAAAATTTAGGGGGTTCTGAACATTCGATTGCGTATAAAAACAATAGGCTTCCAGTGTTTACGGATTGTGATTTTTGTACCAAATTTGGTTCGAATCGGTCCATTCGTTCGTCAGTTATCGTCTCCACAGACCCACTGACACACACACACACACACACACACTCACACACATACTTTCACACACACACACACACACACACAGACATCACTTCAAAAATGTTTGATTCGTGATCAGGGATGCTTGAAACGTGCTCTCCCGTCAAAAACTCGAATTCGAATTTTCGACCCCGTCACAATACTTTCCTTATACATTATGTATATAAGGAAAGTAATAATGTTCCAATGATAATGTCATAGGTAAATATGTTGAAGTTTTTACAGAGTTGTAAAGTTAGACTTTAAAGAAGAATATATGTAAGGACATTTCGTAAATGGATGAAAGGTTAATTAAGATAATTCCTTACATTTGTAATCGAATACCAGATAGCATAACTTGGAGTATTCCAAGTGGTTTTGATTCGATATCTAGTTCCAGAAAACTTCTTATTTATGAGGTGAAAAGTTATATAATGCTCTACATTTGACATAAGTGGTAATAAAAATGTTGTGGTAGCATCTGGATGATAGTGGGATTTAACTCTCTGATGTGTTACAACCACGAAGAATTCTGAGACAATTCATTATATGCTTGAGTAGTATAGCTGATAACGGAATTACACACGGAATCCGAAAAATTATTCATTTAAAGTAAAAATATGTCTACATAATGATAATCTTATACGAGTTGTTTTTTTTCCGCTTTTAAAAAGTAAAATAGATGTAATTTCATAATTACTATTTTTTCTATATAAATTATATTGTTATCCAAACCTCCATTTATTTTAGCTGAATACTTGCATCTAGAATTGAATTTTGTTTACGCTATAGAAAATCATCATTAGCGTAAACTTTAATTTTTGATATCTTAATAATCAATTTGTGGTTGCTAAAATCATCATTATCGCAGCAATTAGCGCTTATTATCGTTTTGTCCCTATGCATTTAATTACTACTTAACTGTGACGACGTAATATATTTTTTTCCTTTTAAAACTTGCAGTTGGCACCGATATTTATTCAAATAAATAATGACTTACATCCTCTTGAACTATTTCAGATAACTAAAATTGAATAAATATCCTAAATTAACTACTTATTCTAATGTCCTTCTTTTAGTTAAGTGCATTATTTAATTCATGAGCATTTTTTAGACAGAATCGTCAGTGATTTCTTCACAAATGTCTGCAATTAGCATTTGTATCCATTATGTGATTGTAGGTTTGATTGTTTTCTTTAACATATGTGCCAAATTTATGCTTTGTATGAAATAAATAATTAACATGAGACTTGTATAAAAAAAACTTATGTATTTTAAATAGAGAATTTTTGTTTTTAATTGCTAAACAATGTAAAGTATAAGGCATGAGTAAACCATTGACTTATAAACGTATTAAACGTAGTAAACTAGTAAATTCTAAATAAATTAAAACTTAGTTTGACACATTTACACCTATTGCTCATCCAAGCACCCATATACTACCGTAATTTAATGTATAAATATATATGTATCTATATGCTAAGTAGATATCAACTTCATCACATAATTTATCGATTGGAATCATTACATTTCTTGGCCAAGAAAAATGTCGTGCATGTTGCTATTTCGTTGAATCACCTTTAGCACAATTTACAGCATGCTTTCTTCGTGGCATTGTGTTTATGAGTACATGCTTATTCTCAACACTTATTTTTGGCCTGATTTACAGCAACATTTTTCCAAGTGTCTTTGTTGATGAAGCGCGTAAGTACTCCTTATCTGCTTCTTCAGTATACCCCACATGCCTTCAATGGGGTGGAGATCAGGGTTTTGTAGTAGCCAATCCATGTGCGTGAATAAGACCTCGTGTCCAAGGACCAATCTTTCAAATTTAAGTGTGATGAATCGTGGCGTTGTCATCCTGGAATATGCCATAGTCCTCCGAGAAAAATACCATTGACGGAGTAATATGGTCATTTAGTATGCTCAGATATTCATCTGACTTCATTTTGTTCCTGCATAGTACTGCTGCACCTAGACCAGAAGCAATCCCAGATCATAACGCTTGAGGCCTGTACAATGGGTCCACTCCTTCATGCGGTTCCTTTCTAATCCTGATTCGTTCATCGTATTAGAAGAGAGCAAATCTGGACTCATCAAAACACTTGATTTTCCCTCATTGCTAAGTAGTCCATCATTTATGTTCCTTGGCGAATTGGAATATTTTTGTTTCGATTACCCTCAATAACCAATGGTTTCTCTTTTGAAACACAACTGTTTAATCTCAGTCCTTTGAGTTCTCGTCTCATCCTCCGAGTGGAAATGGTCTTGCTTCCATTATTGAACATGGTTGTGAGTTCTAGGTTCGATTTTTTGTTATTCGATTTCACTAAGCGTTTTAACGATACTTCTTCCACGATTATTCAGGACTGTTGTCCGACCACATATTTTCCCGCAAAGTTGATGGTTTACCGTCTTCATTCCAAGATTAAATAATGTGCTGGACAGTTCGTAATCCGGTGCCATTGATTTCAGCAATCCCCTTGCACTTCTTCCGGCCTTGATTTCTTCTGGCCGACATATAGTGTATTGTGAACTGATCAGATTCACCCTGATCCAGTTACATTTAAAGATTGTCTTGCCCGCTGAATTGTGAAATTTTTTGAAATACATCACCACTCCTTCCCTCTTTCGTGTTTGCACGTTTAAACTCACTCCGCGACTTTTTATTGTCCAGACAGTGTATGAAGCTTATCAGTTAGATGAATTTAACGACCCCCTACTTTAAATAAGATATCGATGTAGATAGGAAGAATAAAGGCAACACTTTTATTCCAAATCTGAAGCCTTCATCGATTCTTCCTTTTGTTTTAAATATGTCTTAAATTGTAGTAACTCTTCAGATGTATTCAATAGGCTCAAATAGGGGCAAATTGTAGATGACGACCTCTCACATGTCGGCACATTACCGCCCATATAACACGCTATATCACCTGTTCGCTTTCCTAAAATAAACATCAGCGTCTTTTCGCTATTGGCGTTGTGTATATGTGTTTTAGGCATTTCAATGTCATATAGATATACCAAATTATTTACTAGTTCTCTTCTAGGTGAATAGAATTCGGCGTTTTCTGCTTTAATTTTATCCTATATATTTAACAATTATATTTTATAAATATATTTAACCTATTTTGATAGAAAAATAAAATCTTTTATGCCTCAATCTCGTCAAAACATATTTCGGATCCCAATCTATTGAAATTTAATCACTGAATTGTCGATTGTAAAATTGCTTATTATTGATTACGAAATTACCGATTTTATTGACAAGGTTTATTGAAATAACTTTCTGAAATGCGTCAATACTGAAATTGGAATAATTGTATGGGTTTTTTTTTACGAAACGTGCTCAAGATTCCAATTCAACAATAGAGGGGGTAGTTTAGTTTAGAAAAAATGGCATATTTAACATATGTTTACTTGGTAGCTTTAAACCCATTGTATCTTTCTTAATCTTAAATACTTTGAATTGTTGAATTACTACAATTGTATCTATCAGGTTATCTTGGACTAGATGATTATCCAATACCTAATTCAAAATTTACTGGTACTAAGTCTGAAATATAATTTCTCTTTAACCTAGGAGGCTCCATCTACCATTCTTTGTCGCTCAGACATACACCCATGTCTAAAGTTAAGCATAATTTCTAAAATGCGAAAAAATCGGAGTTAATATGAATACAATGGCTCATATTCAGTTGTGGAGAATCGTGGGACGAAGGAACATTGTGCATATGCAAAACAGTTCAGTCGACGACAACATGCGCAAAGCAACGACGCATGTCGGAACGAGTATAAAACGGTCTCGAGCGCCATGACTAGTTGAGGCAGAATTTCGCAATTGCTGTTGTACGGAGCGTTGTTAAAAATCAAAAACGAAGAAGTATGTCACGAAAATGCCAACTGGGCATGTTTTTGAAGGGACGAAATGTTGGAATGCTGAAATGTATTCGATCCCAAACAGAAGCGTCTTGAATTCTAATTATGCCTCAATGTGTGATCTCCAGACTCTGGCAGAGGTTCCAAACCATTGTATATATTACCCGACAACCAGTACTAGGTCGGTCAATGGTAACAACCACTCGGCAAGACCGATATTTGGTGATAACTGCACGATGTCAGAAGAAACGTTCTGCCAGATAACTGGGTTTACTCCTGACAGCCGCCCCAGGAGTCACTGTTTCAAGACAAACTGTTTGCAGGAGACTCAGACATGTTGGTCTGGTCTCTATGCTAGACGGCCAGCAGTTTGCATCCTCCTGACGTCTGCACAGAAAAGCTCGCGTTTACAGTGGAGTTCGGAACATCTGCAGTGAAGTGGACAAGAGTGGGGGCAACGCCATGCTCAGTGACGAGTCCAGGTTTAGTCTGCAAACTAAATCTCGGCGTACCATGATTTTGCGAGAACGTGGAAAGCATTTTCACCCGGGAAACATCACGGAAATACACCGTTTTCCGTTTGGGGGAGTCATGGTCTGGGCGGGCAGCTTGATAGTTGGCCGCACAGACCTCCACATCATTGAAACGGGGTCGCTTACCGGTCAAAAATACAGAGACGAAGTCCTTGAGTCTACCGTTTTATTGTGTCGTGGTGTTGTTGGTCCTGATTTTCTATTCATGGATGATAAAGCTCTCCTCACCGTCTGGCTTTGTTCGACAACTTCTTTCAAACTGAAGACATCCGGCACAGGCAGTGGCCTTCCAACACTCCTGATCTGAATTCAAACATCTTGCAGCCCTCCGCTACCCACCAAGCTCCGTTCCGGGATTGTAAACTGCTTTTCTTGAGGCTTGGCACTGTTTGAGCACACAACTCATTCAAACCCTCATCGAAAATATGGAAAATCATTGTGTAGTATGCGTGGCTACCCCAGGTTCCCACACACCATATTAAACTACAACATCACATTGTTTTAATCATTCTGTTTCTCTGAGGTTGATACTCGTATTGTGACCCTTTTTTCTTTGGATAATAAAATTCGTTATCAGTCTTGTTTTGCATTGTTTTCTTCTTCTATAACCCTATTAAACCCGCATACAACGTTCCCTTCCATTCCGATGTAGATTTCTTGAAATTTCCACATAAACAGCAACTATGCTTAACTTTTCGACATGAGTGTATTCTTTGTTGTCCATTACTCTTTGAATCTCTTCCGAATTACGAAGCAATTCCGAATGCATTCAGAAGTTCTTCCAGACCTCTTTCTTTACAGGAATATGCCAATTGGGGCTCCATCCCTTGTTCCCTGACCCTCACCAATTCCAGGAAATCTTTTGCCGTGTTTTTTACCCTGCATGTATTCACCACTACGCGAGCGATCGTTTTAGCTTTGGTGGAATCATACTGTAAGGAAACGAATGTGATTTATATTTATAAATATATAAATATTTATAACGATATTTAAAAGAATTAACAATGATACTTTTAATTGTTAAGTACAATAATAATTATATTTTAATCATAAAATAATAAATAAAATAAATAAATGTGATCTGGGGAAAATTCAACAATTCCATTTTGATGGATTTTAATCTTATGAGAATCCCTGAAAACAAATCAACCATTTTTCAACAATGTGTAATTGCCTGTCTGTGACTCTGGTCATAATATCTTTCGAGAAAATAAAATAAATCAAAAACTTTCCAGATTAGTCTTTAATCATAGTCTTTATAGCTAATTTCTAGCATATGTACGTTTCAACAATACTTGCGAACCAGCATGTTTATATGAATCAACAATAAGGTTGATTCATATTGTTCTCGCCCAACTTTTGACGATTCTGACAGCGACCAATCACAGAATATTTTTGAAATCGCCTTGTCCTAGTAAACACTTGTCCACATTGACAATCATGAGTGTATTTATGGTTCGTCACGGGATGACAAAGCACCCCCCCCCCCTCTTGAAAAATTGCTAATAAAATTAGAAGCCTTTCCTCCTTAAAATGTTCAACTTTTTCTTCCAAACAAATATTCCAATCAGTATTTCGTTTTCCTCATCAGCATATAGGTTCATAAAATTTCAATATTGGTATCACGTCTGTATTCAATAGATAAAATCATTAAAAAAAAGAAAGGTATTTTATTTAACACATCCTAAAAGACGTACAAAATATTATATACTGGTAAACTTTCTACAGCTCTTGCTCAATATGTGGTTAATAATAAATTTCTTCCCGTTTTTGAAAAAGACTTTCCTTTTGGTTCGTTGTAACAATCCACGTAATTATTTTCTTTATGAGTCCCTGTTTATTTATGTGACCGTGAATCAGTTTGTTTATTATAATCAATTATTACCGTGAATCAATTTGTAATTTTGATCCTATTCAAATTTTAAGTTATGCTTGGCGACTCATTTTCGACTCTATGCAATTCAAACCTCTTAAAAGTTATTTGTGACGTCATTCTCAGGAATATCAAGCTTGTTGTTTTACTAAAATTTGTATTAGTTCTTTTCTTGTAATATTTTAAAATTCGTAAGCGTTTAAACTTATTTTGTAATTTCCGTGTATATTTCTTGTATTATTTTTAGTATGTTCATTTACCATTTTATATTTTATCCAAATTTGCTTTAAAGTGGTCTCTCTATATAAACATTCCATGTTCTTATTATTCATGTAGCCACTGATGAAGGGCGTATATACGTCTGAAAGCGCTCTGGCAGTTTTAAACATATTTTGTACGTTTTTTAGAATGTGTTAAATAAAAGACCTCCCGTTTTTCTAAAAGCGCTTTGTCCTTGATTTTATCATAAAATTTCGTTCCCAATAGCAAACCATCAATAAAGTGTAACTTTTTTTGAATCCCTTGCAAGTTTAGTAATTCACTTCATGGTTGCATAATAAATCTAAAGAAGTTACTTACTGCATCATTAACACTCCCATTAATACTTGTTACCGATTTCTCTTTTCATCTTACTTACTCTTGTGCTGATTTTTATTTAAACTCCAGCCCGCGAAGAAACTTCTTTTAAACGTTCCATGGGTAAATGTCCATAACATTTACCCATGTTCTAGAAATATTAGAAATTGGTAAATTGAATATTTCGGATGTTTCTTAAATGAACTACTTAGCTTTTCATGTAGTTAAGTACAACTGATAATTTGTTTTCCGATAAAAACTGTATTAATATCACAAATCATATTGGAAATTATTACTACATATCTTCATCACATTCACAAAAATCGTTATACTTACTTCAAAATAAATATTACATTATCTTTTACTCGACGTTAATTATTCTAAGTAGAAATTTCGAATGAAATTAATTTTTTAATGAATTTCGTTTTTAAAAATTTATATGTGTTCTTTATTTCTCCATACAGATTTAAATACAGAGCTATATTTAAATATTTATAATTTATAAATACAGAGCTATATCGAAAATATTAAAACTTAGCAAAAACTCATCATATAATTCTATTGAACCTATTTGTATTGACAAATACATCAGCCACCCATAAATTCAGTCTTTTCTTAGCATGTTTAAGTGTATGAGTATGTGTGTATCTTTGAACTGTTTGTTTATACATTGAAAGGCCGAACTATTATAATACTCTGGTTAATACTTTTGTTTTTATTTCATATATGATGTAATTAACGGATGTATGTTGAGAGTTCACCTCACTGGGCCTTTGATTCACAAAGTCTGTAATGCGACGAACTGTAGTAATTATTTACTGTGAACAATTCATTTAATTTTCCGCTTAGCTTGCTACTGAAGGCCATATGCCTTGGGCTTAGACCGGGGTATTCATTGGGTATATATTCTCCGGAAACTTCATAATTGCTGCCCTTAAACAATTTACAATATCAGTTCTCTCACCGCTGCTTCAAGTGTGTTTCCTTCATGTTCAAATCCTTCAGAAGTCCGTTCAAAGTCTGTCTGTCTCTTACCCATTACGTCTTTTGCAATACACTTGGATCTATAAGATAGCTATATTGCATAACGTGGTCTAGTAGTCATAATATGTTGGTCCGTTCAATGTATATAGTTGATGTCCTACTTATGAAATATTTCAGCAATTTAGAAACTGTGTGGATCTTTACTTCGTTGAAGTCATAGCATTTCAATATATCTGCCTTATTAAAAACAGATTGACATGAACTAAAACAAGTTAGCAAATATAATTCTACACAGATTATGCTTTAAATGTATTAACTATAAATAATTCTGTTTATTAAATTTCTTCGAATTTATGTATATAATATAATTTAATTATTTCATGTTGTAATAATGTTTAATACACATTTAATCTATGCACCAGTAATTTATTAATTCAGAATTTCAAAAATAATAGCATGTTCCATATTATCGAGCGCCTAATCTAATGCGTAATGATCACATTACTTATCCGGAAACAATTCCGCAAATTTGGAAGAAAGGAGAAATTACGCTGTCATTCAATAATCTGAAAGGCATATGACATTGTTCAACATCACTAACTTTATTATTAATCTAGACAAGTCCAGAAATCTAAAGCTGTGTTTCTTATTAGGCAAGCGATGTCTTTAGGATTGGAATCTAATAGGCACATGTAATATTAAATTAAATTATTTGACTTGAATGATTTAATATTAAATTGAAAACAAAGAATTAGACGCCTTTAAATCCTCATTTTAAAAACCAAGCCAATTCATTCCCTACCTAATTCATTCAACTTAACATAAAATTGAGAGTTACATGTCCCCCAGTATTGTGTATATATTCGTTGGCGTGTTTTATATAAGTCAAAATTCTACTAGGATTCATACTGTTTTAAAACATTCCTAAATTATTTAAATTCATTTCTAAATAAAAGTATATAAAATAAATTTGACAGAGATTGAGCACATTCTGAATTTTTGTTTTCAATTGCGACAGTACAGCTTTGGGATGGCAGAAGTACATATCTCAAGGTACGTCAATTTGTCCTGACAAGACGGTTTGGCTTTCTTTTAATGAATTCATGCTGTAATAATAATTTGATATTTTGTCGAACGCATCTTTAATAAATAAAATTAATAAAGAAAATATGAAAAGACGAATGAAAATATTTCTATAGAATTGGTCTGTTTGACATATATTTTATCTCAGATAGTATAGAATACAGAGATATAATGGATATTTCTTCTGATAAGTAAAACAAATGCTTACTGATTTTTTTACAGCTGGTTTTTTGATTAGTTTAATCTATGATTTTCTACATTCTTTTCAGTAAAGATAAATCTTGATATATGACTGATATAACTTTGACAATTAATTGACTGTTAAACCAGACTCTGAACTGAACTTTAAACTAACATATCCTGTACAACAGATAACTTGTAGATTTCTCGTGTATTTGAATAAAGTTTAAATTCCCATCAAAATAAAATCATCTTGGTGTAAATTATTTTGTATTATCAGCGAGCTTTATATAGCGCAGTAGAAGGATGAATTAAAGGTTTCTTCATATATATCTTCTAAAAGATATCAGAAAACTCTATATTTACGGTAAATATTTCTAAGGAGTTTCATATTAGAAAAGTAAAGTCTGTCTTTTATGTCAAATTTATTTTAGTATTTTTGTACCCCTTTTCGCCGCTTTGAATATTAGTATTACTAATTAAGGTGGTATCACGTCTATTCAATATATAAGCAATAAAATTAAATCCGTGGCTATATTATTTGGAGGGTATAGTGATACTCGAAAGCTCTCTGGCTTTTTAACATTTGTACATCTTATAGGATGGTTTTATTTGATTAAATGACCTTTTTATATATGATAGTATCTTTACTTTTATTAGTATTGCTAGTATATTATATTTATATTTTTGTAAATACTTTTTAGAAGTTTGACAGGAACATCAGAACGGATTTATACAATATTTATAAGCAAAGTATTAGATTTATTGTATCATAAGAAAGGATTTAAACTTCTGTCTTCCAAAATCCAATCTTGTAAAGCATTCAAACATATAGTATTTGCCTTAAAATAAGTATTTTTAGAAGTTCAATTAGTCATCCTTTGTTTTCACGTTTATCTTTAGAATTTGAATTCTTTTAAACATAAGAATTTATCATTCCAATGAACTGAAATACAAATAAATACACTTATTTCAAATAAATTATTTACCTTCTCGGTGTGTTTCTTCCACAATTTTTCTCTATATCTTTGAAAACAATCACTTGTTAATAGATGACGGATCCATATTGCATCCATCCTAATTCTCGTGCTGCAACCTGAAGAACTTAAACTACAACACCTCAATGACAGCTGTCTAGTGGAATGGACAGTTTAAGCGTCAGAAATCCTTTTCTTTCATATGCATAAAAAATTTTTATCTACAAATATTCGGGTAATTTTGGAAAAAATTCACTATCTTCAGTATCATCTAAATCCGATTTCAATTATTCGAATTTTTCAGATGATGAGAAAAATATGGTGCAGATAGAGGTCGGTGGTATATTTTAAGATATTTGTAGTTTTTCTCGCTAATTGTTTTGCCTCTGTATTATATCTTCTTCCTTCACTGAAGCTTCATTTATGCACGTAATATATGTATTATATATATATATATATATATATATATATATATATATATATATATAAATAGAGAGAGAGAGAGAGAGAGAGAGAGAGCTCCGCTTTGTCAGTGAATACCCGTACAGTCTCAGTAGTTGTGAGTAGATGTTCGAATGAGATAACGCACTTTGAAAATGTTTCATGATTTTCACGAGGAAAAAGGAGTGAGTCATAGGTGAGTGGGAGTTTTTGTGTGGAGATAAGGTACCTTGGGTAGTAGGGGCCAATGATAAACGGAGGATGGAAGACCCGGGATAAGTTGTTCAAACGAGATAACCCACTTAGTAAATTTTACAGAATTTTCGTAAGGAGGGAAATAACGGAATGGGTCATACCCGTGGAAAAGGAAATGGTGCACTTTTCAATGAGGTGGGAGTGTGTTAAACATTTTCAGGGAAGATTTTTCAAGAAGAACATAATGTATACTTAAAAGTAAAAAAATAGCCTATTTTTTTACACCAACTCGGGATAGTTCAAAACAGAACATCCTTTAAAAATTGATAAACACATATTTTATAGCAGTATATAGTATTTGTTGGAATGTTCAAATTTTTTACACTTTTAGTGGTTTATACATAGAGTGTATTTTTTTTAGTATGTTTTACCTTATGAAATATAAATAGTCCTGAAAAATATATTTTTAAGTTTATAGAACTGTTACAGAACTACAAGTTCTTTGTTGTTAATTATGTCGAACATTTTATTGTACATGCATCTTTTTTGTTAATTATACTTTTAACAATTAAAAAATCTTTCTAATTACTTTTTTTAATTAATTATATAATTTATTTATATTTTTAAAATGTATATATATAAATTTGGATCCTTACTAAGTTTTCGGAAGCTGTTTAAATTGTGTGTATTTTTAGTATTTGATTGTGAATATTTTGACTTTATCTCCCAATTTGGTAACAATGGAAACGCATACTGCAAATCTCGAAACAAAATTATGACCTTAAAACTTAATTGTTGACTGTTGCCAGGCACACAGACGGCATAGTTTCTCTTATTAATTTATTGGTATACATGGTTACTTCACATTCGGTACAATTTGGAAAAGTGAAAGTTTAAAAAAAATATATATATACACATTGGGACCTCATTCTAATTTTTATCTAGAACAGCTCATGATTAAATGTTTTGGTAAACATGTCTGTATGAGTAATCAACATACATTTTCAATTCTTCTTTCTTTCATCTTGTTCATTACACACTCTTAAAAATAGAAAAAAATTCCACCATATTTACGAAAGGGCTATTTAAAAAAAATATCATCTTAATCGATTTTAAAATATCCGAACACAACTTGATCAATCAGTATATAGAAAAATTACATTAAATGAAATCTATCCAAATGACACATATGAACACACACACACACAAACACACATACACACACACACACACTGAACATTTCATGTCATTTTAACGTTTTAATGAATGTATATTTCAATCAGATTTTACAAACCCCACATTGAGTTGAGTTAAAATTATTTTGTCTTTGAATATTAAGATAAACATTTTAAAACACGTTTCTCTTACAATATAACATACAGAGTGATTTACTATGGAAAAACACACTTTAAACCAGATGTGAAATGTAACATAACTTATTACATTTATTTATATAAACACATAAAATAATCAAAACACATAAAATATAGATATCTTAACAGAAAGATCAAATCAAAGTAATATATATATATATATATATATATATATATGTATATATATATATATATATATATATATATATATATATATATATATATATATATATATATATATATATATATATATATATATATATATATATATATATATATATATAAAGAAACATATTCACATACCGCCTAGACGACAAACTGGCAAAATGAGTTCATAACCCTTTGTATCAAAATTTTTATCACTAATATTATCAAATGTTAGATTATCACCTTGCGATTCCTTCCCGCTCTTCGATTGTGAGTGTTAGGGTAACCACATGGTAAACCACATGGTGGTTGGTAACCATGGGTAACCACATGGTGGTTGCTATGGTAAACTATTACGTTACCAAAGTAACCATATACATTGCCACGGTAAACTATTTGGTTGCTAAGGTCAACATTTAGCGTAAACCTCGCCAATTGTATCGCAAATGTCGCTAAATGTGTTGTCAATGCTCCCAAAATTTCACATCGATCATTACAGAAGAAGAATTTTTCATCATATAGTAATACTCTACATTAATATGCATAATTAAAAAATTAAAATATCAAATATTTAATTTATTTGTAAAACTTAATTATAATTATTTAATTGGAAATGTAATTAATAAATTTGTTAAAATGCAATTAATGAGTTTACAATGTTGCAAAACATTATCGATATATATTTTACTCATCAAATAACTATTGAAACTTGAAGCGAGACTTTTATAATACTAATTACACTTCATCAAAGATCCTGCCACAGTGAAAATAATATTTCTAATTTAATTTTCAAAACAATGATTAAAATTTTTATGAAGAGAAAAATATATAATAAATAAAGAATTATAAAACATCAGGTTTATATACATTATGCACAACATCGACTATATCAAACCACATAGAAGTAATAAAATAAAATAAAATGAAACACTTTTAACCTACCACATAATTTCCTTGTCACGATCTTGGCAATGAACAACTTAATAGACTAGGTCTAAATCTCAATCTATTTATTAAAAACGAAGTGCATTTAGTTGGTGAGTTTTTTTATATACTACCAATCAATGTCAAGCACATGAGTCGTATCAGGTTTATCTAGATTCTCATTGAATATTGTTCTACTTTTTGCTCACTGACTTAACTTCACGTATTACTGTGTCAACATACATGGGGTTAATAGATATATTTGTATAAATGTATTTCCAATAAAATACATTTCAACTTTAAAAACTGATACATAAATAAAGTTCTGTATCATACTTAAAACAATATGAAGCCGTAAAATAAATATTTTTAAAAAGTATGTTCATGATAAATAGTTTACAAAATACTTCAAAGAATTCCCTGAAAGGAAATATGATGATAAAAGAAAATTTAACCATGTTTCACTAACACTTCCAGTACATAATCCTTCACTTCTACCTCTTATAATTGAGATTTAGACCTAGACTATTAAGATGTTCATTGCCTAAGATCTTATCAAGAGAATTGTGAGGTAGGTTCAAAGTCTTTCATTTTATTTTATTTTATTTTATTACTTCTATATGGTTTGTTATAGTTTATGTTGTGTATAATGTATATAAACCCGATGTTTCACAATTCTTTATTTATTATGTATTTCTCACATCATAAAAAAATTTAATCATTGTTTTGAAAATTAAGTTAGACATAGTATTTTCACTGTGTCATTGTTTTTAATAAAGTGTAAATAGTATTATAAATGTCTGACTTTTCAAGTTTCAATAGTTATTTGATGAGCAAAATGTGAATATCGATAATATTTTGCGGCATTGTAAACTTATTAATTACATTTTAATTAACTTAATAATTACATTTATAATTAAATAATATTAATTAAGTTTTACAAATTAAGTAAATAATTTATAAAATTTTTCAATTACACATATTAATGTAGCGTCCATTCTGTTGCTCCAAGTCCTCTGGACGAGCCGGACGGCCTGGGGCTTTCACATATTAATGTAGAGTATTACTATGTGATAAAAAAACCTTCGTTTGCAATGATCGATGTCAGATTTTGGGAACATTGGAAACATATTTAGCGACATTTGCGATGCAATAGGTGAGGTTTACGCCAAATGTTGACCTTAGCAACACAATAGTTAACGTTGGAAATGTATATAGTTACTCTGGTAACGCAATAGTTTACTATAGCAACGTATGTGGTTACCCTGCCAGATCAAAGACCGGGAAGAAATCGCAAGGATATAATATCATATCTCTGATAAGATTAGTGATAACAATTTAGATATAAATAGTTGTGAAATCATTTTGTCTGTTTGTCGTCGAGAAGGTGTGTGAATATGTTTCTTTAAATGCATATGCATTGTTTTAATTTGATCTTTCTGTTAATATATATAAATTCCAAGTGTTTAGTAACATATAAATAATAGTGATAAATTGTGATACGTTTAACATCTGGTTTAGAGTATGTTTTTCCATAGTAAATCACTCTGTATGTTATATTATAAGGAAAACGGGTTCTAAATTTTTTATCTAAGTATTCAGAGACAAAATAATTTTAACTCTACTTTAAAATTACGGTTATACCGCTTTTCACATAATGTGATTAAACATCTAACATAATTGAATTTTTAGGGTGTCTGAAGCAACATGCCTGAATGAATATGCATTTATTAAAATGTTAAAATGAAATGACATGTTCAGTGTGTGGGGTGTATGTGTGTTTGCATGTGTGTATTCGCGTGTGTCATTTGGTTAGATCTTATTTAATGTATTTGTTCTATATAGTGATTGATTAAGTTGGGTTCGGATATTTTAAAATCGATTGAAATGATAATTTTTTTTAAAATTGTCTTTTCGTATGGTGCAATTCCATTTCTATTTTTAAAAAAGTGTGTGATGAACAAATGCAGTCGTGCATGCATTCGTGTAATACTTTAGTCGTGTTTTGAAAATGTATGTTGATTATTCGTACACACAAGTTAACCAAAACTTTTAATCATGAGCTGTACTAGATAAAAATTAGAAGGAGGCTTCGAAGTGTATATATTTTTAAAACTTTTAGTTTTCCAAACTTTACCCGATGCGGAACAATCATTTATACCAATCAATTAATAAAAGAAACTATTCCGTCTGTGTGCGTTGCAACAGTCAACTATTAGGTTCTAAGAGGTCATTAATTTGCTTCGAGATTCGCAATATGAGTTTCCATTGTTACCAAATTAGGAAATGAAGTCAAAATATTCACAACCAAATACTACAAATACACATAATATAAACAGCTTTCCAAAACTTAGTAATGATCAATATTTATATATATATATATAATAAAAATTTAAATAAATCATTTCATTAATTTAAAAAAGTAATAGGAAAAAATATTTATCTGTTAAAAAGGACAATTAACAAAAAATGTATGCACTCTAAAATGTTAAACATCATTAACGACAAGACCTTGTACTCCTATCATAGCTTTATGAACTTCAAAATATTTTTCTCAGGATTATTTATATTTTATAAGGTCAAACATACTCCAAAAAGAAAAAAAAATGCAATCAATGTATAAACCATTGAAAGTATAAACACATTTGAACATTCCAATAAATAGTATATAATGCTATAAAATATGTGTATATCAATTTTTAAAGAGTGTTCTGGTTTCAGCTATCCGGAGTCGGTGTTAAAAAAAAAGTAGGCTCTTTTTAATTTTATCTATTAATTATGTTCCCCTTCCTGAAAAATCTTGGCCGAAAATGTTTAACACACTCCCTCTTCATCAAAAAGTGCACCATTTCCTTTTCCACGGGTATGACTCATTCCGTTATTTCCCTCCTCACAAAAATTCCGTAAAATTTACTAAGTGCGTTATCTCGTTTGAACATTTCCCTGGTCTTCTACGGATTCCTCTTCTGGCGAACTCTGAGTTGTTGTGCAATCTCTTAGGAGGAAATATAACCTCCGTCCGTTTATCAATCGTCCCTACCACCCAAGGCACCTCATCTCCACAAAACATCTCCCACTTACCTATGACTCACTCCCTCGTCCTCACGAAAATCAAGTAAAATTTTCAAAGTGTATTATCTCATTCGAACATCTCCCAACTACTACTGAGACTGTGCGAGTGTTTACTGACAAAGCGGAGCTGTACCGTCACGCCGCTCTGCTGGTGAATGCCTGTCTCCTTACTACTTATATTATATATATATATATATATATATAAATAATAAAATACTTGTTAAATACTCAGACCTGAGGAGGGATTTAACTCTGACTAATCATCGAATTTGGGCTGGTGCTGTTCTCTTTTCTTATCAGCATTATGGCCGTGAATTTGCTTCTATGGCGATGTTACTCGAATATTTTTTTATTTTTGCATTATTTTTGTTATTATTACATATTTCGAATATATATATATATATATATATATATATATATATATATATATATAAACTCAAAAGACAATAACCCTGAAAACCTTACGATCATGATGAAAACAAGAACGAAAGAAAAACATACGGGCTAGGTGCAATAAAATGGCCAATGAGGGATAGTGACCTCATTTAAGTCCCGGTTACCAGCCGGCTGCGCGGTCGCGACACCACTCCCGGAAGCCTGCACGCATCCGTAGTTAACCTCATCGTGACTACGAATAATGAACATGAAAGATCCAAAAGTCAAAAGTATCAAAATTCAAATTTTCAAAGTATGAAATTTTGTGGAGTGTGTTTGCAGCAATAAGCGCATATTCTTCACAACTGTATATATAGTACTTAATGAATTTTAATAGATTTTTCAAGCTGTATGTAATTTTAAAATTGATTTTAAATTATATATATATATATATATATATATATATATATATATATATATATATATATATATATATATTTATATGTGTGTGTGTGTGTGTGCGTGTGTGTATATATATATATGTATATATATATATATGTATATATATATATATATGTATATATATATATGTGTATATATACATATGTTTATATATATATATATATATAAATTTGAAGAATATACTAATAAACTGGTAAGAGATGAATCGAAATTCTTTTTATGTGCTATGCAGTGCACGTTATGATTTAATACACATTTACAATATTTTGTTTCTTTACTTTAATGTTTCAGTTCAAACAACACAATTTAATTAATTCAAAATTTATGTTTTTTGAAATAATATGCAATGTTTCCCTTAGTATAAATGCCATTTAGTGGTTTTTATATCAAGAAAGACTAAAAATATTCAAATGATAATTGGATTCAAATTTCAAATTTATTTTATTATGATATCCTTAAAAATAAAAATTTGTTAATTAGGTATTAAGATAATTATGATCATAAAATAACTTCGTAATTAATTTTCGTATCGAACAATATTTACAAATGGTTAACTAGGATCTGTATATTATTCATTAATTTAAAGACAAAAATATTTAGTTTATATCTTCAAACACTTAAATGCTTTTAATTGAATTAAAAGTGTTATGCCCAATGTAAATTTAATTTTATTATTCAATTAAATTTTATTTACATGAAATTTAAAGACATAAATTGATGTATTATATATATTTTATTGGGGAATTTATTAATAGCTGAATGTAACATTTGCGATTAATTAGTAATTATAGTCGAATATTATGTTAAAATTCTAAAATTTAAAATATTCTTCTAATTCTATTGCCATTTAAAAAGGATTATTGTAAAAGAAAATCATTGCTCATTTAAATGTTTAATTAGCAACATAATTAATAAAATTTTAGATTTTATTATTTTGCCTTCTAAACTTTGTAAAATAGGTGGAATATAAAATATAAATAAGAAAAATAAATTTTAATATCGAGTCAAAAGTATTTCCAGTGGTAAATACAACCAATAAAAAATGATTTTTTATTACAATACTTAGCATTTTCTAATAATCATTTAAAATAAATTAGAGCAGAATGCGTGAATAATATCAGAAAACACTGTTATCATTTTGCCTGAAATTTATGCTTGAGTTGTGAGTAAAGTAGCTTTGGTATACATTTTTAATACTTGATAAAATATTTATGTTCCACTTCAAATATAATTTTGGTGTTTTAAAATGGAATTATAAATTTATAACAAGCAGACATATTGCTGTGATCTCTTATGGCTTACCAATAGAGGGTTATTGCAGAAAGAAAATATATTGTCCCCTTTAAATTCAGGAAGGACCCTGTGTAAAATTTACTGCAATTTGAAATCAGTGTGGAAATATAAAAATAATGTTTTAGCAGGTTTTTAACATTTTAAATTATAAAGCTTTATAAAGAATAGTATTAGTTTCACTTCTCAGAAAATACTTTTAATCTCAAGTGTTAGTGGCACAGTAATAGTTATAAAAAGACATATTCACTACACTCTTCGGTTGGGCGCGCCTTCAATGTTTTCTCAGTCTTGCAACAAAAACACGTTGATCGGTTTTTCGCTTTTAGGACCCATTATTAAGCTTAAAATATTCGGCCATCTACTGATTATTGCAAACCCGTGCTGTATAAAATATATTCAGCTACCCAAATATTATTTCTCCTGCTAGCTATGCAAAATATATTCGGCCATTCAATGGTTATTGCAATGGCATGCTTTACAGAAGTTATTCGGCCACCCAATAATTATTGCATTCGCGTGTTATAAAATCTATTCGGCCATCCAAGGATTATTGCAACCACATGCTGTGCAAAACCTATTCGGTCGTCTAATGATTATTGTAACTGCGTGCTATGCAAAACGTATTCTGCCACCCAAAGATTTCAACCTAGCTATGCAAAATGCATTCGTTCATCCAGTGATTATTACATCTGCATGCTGTAAAAAATCCATTCGGCCATCCAAGGATTATTGCAACCACGTGCTATAGAAAAGCTATTCGGCCATCCAATGATTATTGCAATAACGTGCCATGCAAAATCTCTTTGACCATTCAATGATTACTTCTATGCAAAATCTAATCGGTGGCTTTTCTAATCATTTTTAAGTTGTTAATATTTCCTTCATTATCTCTTAGTACTCTACTGAAGGTCATAGATAACTTTTTTTTCGAATGCAGCCATTTGAACAGTTCTTAGTTAATCCTAAAGCAAATAACGATATTCCATCGTCTCATAAAATACGAGAAAATGTTAAGTGAAATATTTTCCTTACATCCATCCACATGCATCGTTAATATTTTGAAGTCTTATTATATAAAAATGTGATTTCTTATAATGAATGCTTCAGATTTTCCTTTGCATATAATATCCAGAATGCTGCACCGAATGAGCCCGCCGCTACATGAAATAGTTAGAACCAAACATCGCGGATCATCGGCTCTAGGGTATTGTTGGTCTCAGTAAATTTAAAAATAAATCTCACCATTGGCGGTTGTTAATCATCTAATTTTTAGACATTAATTTCAGCCAAAAACTGATAAATTTAATTTTTGTTTCTTAAACCAACAAGACTTTTAAGTAAATTCTATATTTATAATTTTGTTATATCTAAAAAAAAAAAAAAATAGTTTCCAAAATTTTCTGAAAAGTAATTTAAATTGGTATAAACATTTTATAACACTAATATTTTCAATTTTTATGGCGATAAAACAAAAACTATTCCAAGATCTGGCCGACATGTTTTAACAGAACCATAATTTCAATTTATACACTACCAGACTTAAAAAATGCAACACCATTAAGCTTTGGCCGTATAATTATGCAAATTGCGAGACTGGCCGATGCATGCTAATGATCTGAAATGCAAGTGTGTCACGTGATTAGAGCGCGGGATAAAAAGGATGAAAACGGCAGATGAGCCAACAGTTGTTACTGTTTGTCGCCCACAGAAACCCGTTTTCCAAGATGTTTCGCCTTTCAGAAAACACATGTTGTTGAATAGATGCCTGGCTGATGTCACCGAAGTCCGTTTTACAATTTGGACGATCGTGCAATAGAAATCAATTTAGGCCAACATACGGGTGGATGGTCGTACCAGCCGTATCGCAGCTGAAACACGCATACATACGTCTACTATGCAATTGATTTGGTGAAGATGGATTGAAAAAGGGCGTACGAATTGTTGCAGTGCCACAGGTGTCCATCCAGACGTACGTCAGCACGCGTCGCATTCGAAGGAATGCGGGGACGGCTTCACAAACGACGACTGTCGACATTCTGCAGAATTTTTAGGGTGCATTGAATATTCCAATAGTAGCAAGAACAGTTTTTCTACGATCGGTCGAAATTGGCTAGCAGTCAAATCGTCCTTTACGAAGACTGCCATTAACGACAAGTCACCGACGTAAGAGATTGTAATATTGTCGGGCCCAAGTCTCCTGGACGACTGAATGGAAGAGTAGTGTTTAACGACGAGTCCCGTTTCTGTTTGTCGAATGACAGTCGCCATGTGAGAGACGTCACGACGATATTTGGATGAGGTGCTGCGCCGGTCTCAGTGCCCTATCTTCAGTGGTTGTAACATGCTGTTTTCCTAATAACCCGTGACCTCACACTACAAACATCAATAGACAAGCCTTGCAAGGAATCCTGCTGTTTCCATGACCTCTGCTGTCTCCAGATCTCTTTCCCATTGAGCATGTATGGAGCGTGCCTGGCTGTTATTTGACTGCCATGCCCTCGCCTCAAACAGGGGATGACCTGTGAAGGATGGTTGAAGGCATATTTTCATCCATTCCTCCGGAAATTATCCGCACGGTCATTGCATCTGTTCCTCGGAGGGTTGCTGCTTGTACGCCGCCAGAGGTGGTCCTATTGCCTACTGATCACCCTGACTATTCCACTACTGTATTGCATTATCCGTCTGGAATTAACATCACATTTTTTATCTTCTATTTCTGTCTGTGCGTCTTTTACCATCACACTATATTCGCTCTTTCATGGTGTTGCATTTTCTGTGTCGGGTATCGGGTAGTGTATTTGCATTAGAACGAATTTTCCGGTGTTGTGTGGGTCCTTAATAAGCTCCTCTAATTAATGCCACTCAATATCCAAATCGCGAAATCTGTTTCAATCTAAATCCCCACACAATGTAGCATCATTAGTTTAAGTTAAAAAAGCACCGTTCCTCAAACATCCTCAAGACATATAAAATCTAAATGTGAATTCACATCCCACCCGTGCTTTCTGAAAATATAGAAAGAAAATTTGAAAGGAATGGGGTGTACATAAAGCAAGGCATTTTATACGCATTTTCTAATCAATGGCGGTATAAATTGGTATTATTGGCGGTAGAGATTGGCCCGTATTCCGCGTGAATTCGGAGACAGTTTGGGTAGAGACGGGAATCGTACTTAGATTGTCTGAATGCAATCCCCGTGCTTTAAATACTGGGCAACACCACCTCAACCTTGAACTTCGACTTTAGTGGATGGCTCTGAACACATTTAATTCCAATACACTCAAACCTATTCTTGTGCGGTGGATAGGCACCGCATAAAAGAAAACGCATAAAAAAATCGCACATAACTTCACGAGTAGCTATAAAAAATAGTTTTCGCAACACAATTAAAAATTATTTTTTTATGCGGTGGGGACCGCATAAAAAAGTCTCATGTAGAAAATAATGCAAAACCTTATGAAATAACTAGGATTTGCTTTTTTAAACGAAATCAAGACACGAGGCTTGGCAGCTACTTGGAATATCGCCAAACCTTTTGGAATCTGATTTAGAAAATACACATGCGAACATTTTTAAATATTTTATTTACATATGTACTTATTTTACACATACAGAACTTTTCAAAACGTATAACCATTATCCTTCGTAGTCTGACAATACGCGAACTTTCTTGCGGTAAACTGGTTCTAAATCGCTTTCGTCACTTGAAGATACTACCTCGCACTCGTTTAGAGTTGACTTTTTTTCAGTTACCATGTAGTCGGTGATCAGTTTTTGCGACGACTGTTGTTTCACTAGACGCATGCATATGTCTCGGTAGCCAGATATACAAGATTGAAGCTTCTTTTGGAATTTTGAAGTTCTTTCAGAATTGAAATCTATTGCAAGAAAATGGCATTCTAATTTATGGCAGAGTTGGAGTCCTGCATAGATTTTATCTGCTGTCATGTTCCAATTTGATTGAAATTTTCATATACCGCACAAAAAAATCGCACAAAAAATCGCACAAATAAAAAGTCGCACAAAAAAAAAGACCGCACAAAAACAGGTTTGAGTGTATATTGAATATTTGAATCAGATTATATTTCGAAGATTCTCAAGCGACTCCAGATCACATATTTTTTTATTACTGTTGTTTTCGACTAAGGTCCTGGCAGCTTGATTCTGATGGCATGACGCGTGAAATAAAAAGTCTTCTTAAAACAAGAAGTCGCTATAAATACTGAACTAATGTTGCCTAGTAAAACCGATCTAAAATCTAGAGATGACGCATAAATTAACAGCACAAAATTGTATACTTATTTTCAAATATTCCTCAAATATAATGCATTTGTAAATGATCAAACGAATTAACGAATCAACGAATTAACTTGAATAACTGCGACTTTTATCCAAGTATTGGAAGAACATTTGTACACATAGACATGTAATTATAATAGTCAGAAAAATCTCCATTGGAGGCGTTCCCAAAGTCATAACTGGTTTCCCATTCCAGGTAACAGAATCCCTGAACTGGTTTCACGGATTCTACTAGCTCGTCAGAGGGATATGTTTGATATCTGCAATGGCAGCAGGAAAGTTATGTTGACTACTTATTAGAACCGAATTTTTCATTTCGTTTCTATGCAATTTTGTGATCCAGAGGAACTTTTCTAGTTAGTATAGTAGATATTGTCTATTCCAGTTTGGCTGAGGCATAAAAAAAAACAAGTCCATGGATGGTGTGATGCT
Source organism: Amaurobius ferox (assembly GCA_951213105.1). NCBI lineage: Eukaryota > Metazoa > Arthropoda > Arachnida > Araneae > Amaurobiidae > Amaurobius > Amaurobius ferox. Next base: position 90,681,426 of record OX578136.1, read on the forward strand.
ATCTGCCATGGGATCGCAATAGGTTCAATTATTCTAATGAAATTCACACCCAAAAGGAATTTTAATACCTTATATTTATTTAATATAAATTTTGATATATAATGCATTTTTTCATTGTCACAGTTTTAAGGTTTTGGGAAAGTAAAATAGAATCCGCTTTTATTCTTATGATAGAAAAGAAAAGGAATAAATATTGCGATGATGAGATTTAAAAGATGAGTCATATTTAATATACAACGAGAAAATGTATGTCATGCGCACATACTAAATGTTTGCACTTTAAATAAACATTTAGGATATGTGAAGTTCATAAAGCTATTTTAAATTTTAATGTATGAGCATTGCTTATTCTGGCTTGATATATTTTACTGACCTCTTGGCTTATTATAGCAAAGACCTCTTTGGCAAGATACCAACAAAATCTATCAAAGGGTAATTACGACAAGAAGTTATTTGTATTGTATTTTTATTTTTTATCTTCGTAACTGTTGAAATTTTTAAGTATTTTTAAGATTAAGTATTTAACTTAAACTTTAGAAAATCAACTTTCTAATAATCGCAATTCTATTTTACTTTACAAGATAAGATTATAAATGCTTTTTTTTGAAGAAAATAAAGTAATTATATTTTTGAAATATGTTTTGCGAAACCTAGCTAAATACATACGGAAAACATTATATTTAGGAATTAAACAGAATTTAAGTGTATAGCTTTTGAAAGTAATACATCATCGGATATTTATTTTAAAATTCATAAAGTGATCACATTAATTGAGAAAAATAACAACCAAAAATATAAATAATAAATTAAATTATATAATATTTCATTATCGTTACAGTATTATGAAAAATAAAATACTTGAGACATAAAAAAATATTCATTAAGCAATATATGTTAGTTAAATAATGCAATGTACTGAAACGTGGAAGAGAATTCAAAGTTGTACAGTTTGAATGGCAACACAGAAATAATATATATATATATATATACTCGTATATATATATATATATATATATATATATATATATATACAATTGGAATGTCTTATGATTTAAGTTTAACCTTTTATTTAGTTAGCCACATTTAATTTCGACTTTCACTCTGATATCTTTTTATTCTATTCTAGTAGAATAGTATAATTTATTCGAGTCTCTTGACTAAATTTCATTGGAAAAATCAACTAATAACCCCAATTTTAAGTAATAGGAAACCTTTTCAATGCTTTTAATAATAATTTTATAACGCGATATATATTTTAATCAGTTTCATGTGTTCCAGAAGTTAAAATTGAATTAAAAAAAATAAATCTCTACATAAGAAATTAGTATCTATATTACGTCATGTATATTCTATGAAATTTAATTTAAAAATAAACATTTGCATATTACAAAGTAGTGTACGCTAAATATTGTAAATAGTGTATTTTCATTGTGACCCAGAAAGTATACTAATTCAGCACTTTAAAGGATAATTGAGAACAAATACTTCAGAGAAGTAAATGCTCCAATCTGCAACAGAATAAAATTCATATTTCTTATGAGAAATTGGAATTAATTATATGGATGAAACATACAGTGATTTGCCATATATGTGTATCAAATATTGCGAATTTCATATTATTTTCCTGAAAGAGAATTCAACGAAAGAGTACTATTCAAGCATGCCAGAACTCGCAATTCAAGCATCCCAGAGTCTCTTTGAGTGTGTGTATGTATAGGGGGTTGTCAGTGAACCTCTAGAGACGGCACCTTACAAACAAATGGATTGTTTCGACGAAAATATGGTAATAATTACTTTCCTTATATACATAATGTAAAAGGAAAGCATTGTGACGGGTTCGGAAATTCGAATTGGAGTTTTCGACGGGAGAGCACGTTTCAAGCATCCCTGATCACGAATCAAACATTTTTGAAGTGATGTCTGTGTGTGTGTGTGTGTAAAAGTATGTGTGTGTGTGTGGAAGTATGTGTGTGTGTGTCAGTGAGACTGTGGAGACGATAACTGACGAACGAATGGACCGATTTGAATGAAATTTGGTACAAAAATCACAATCCATAAACACTGGAAGCCTACTGTTTTTACATGTAATCGAATGTTCAGAACCCCCTAAATTTTCGAGTGCAATTTTGACAAAATCTTCAAAAAATCAAAACCGCTAATAAAATTATGCAAATAGACATTTTTTATGTAATGTTTCATTAGAAAACGATTAACATAAATTTTAGAACGCTAACATGAGTCGTTCTCGAGATATTGCACATTTTTAAAAAAAATTATCAAAAAGTCCTATAAAATAAAAAATATATATTTCCCTTTGAGGAACATGTTCACTTTTCATATGTAATACCATACGATAAATTGGGTGACATCATTCTTGTGGATCTAGCTCGTTCCATTCATGAGGAAAGATACTTCGAGTAATACATTTGTATTTGAACGCCAATAGTCATTTATCTGCTATAAGAATAACGTGTTTCTCCGTCAGTAAAGCTTGGCGAGATTTTGGCGACGAATTTGGCGGAATGTCGGTAACTTGGCGACTTTTTGAAATGTTGTCAAATTAACAAAAATCTCGCCAAATGGATTAAAATGACGCTAAATCAATGAAAATGACGACTAATTGCCGAAACTTCAATAACTTGGAAAGAATATAAGTATCTACTATAAGAAAAACCTATTTTTTTTTTTACTGTAAAAGTAGTACATTCATTGCATTATATAAGAAAAGTCATGTGTTGCCCACATCAGATTTTTACTAATATAATAATATTAGTACTTATTAATATAATCATTACTATCCGTGAATATTGGAAGCTTATTGATTTAGAATGAAATTGAAATTTCGAAAGATCCCCAAAATTTTCGAATAAAATTTGAAAAAAAGAGTTAAATTTCAGAACATTCGATAATGTTACATAAATAATTATTTCTAATGTAATTTTTCATTACAAATCTATTGACATATATTTTAGGACGCTAGCATGAACCGTTATGATATAGCTCTTTTAAAATAAATTTACCAAACAAATTACATAGAATTAAAAAAAATATATGAACTATTCTGATACCATATGTAATATTATGCGAAAAATCTGTTAAACTCATTCTCGTGGTACCAGTTCGTTCCATTCACAAGAGACAACGCGTTGCGTAATAGTTTCGTATTTTGTAGCTTAACATATAAGAAATACATTTTCTCCATGTATTTCTTATATGCTAAGTATTGCTGACTGCTGTAATTATTGCTGACTAAAATATCGAAATATTGCCAACTTGACAATACTTTGTCGAGATAGTCGAAAATTAACTAAAATTACACCAAATTGATGAATTAATAAAACATATGGACTACATTGTTTATTGTGGCAATATTGATATTTACTACTTTAGAATTGGGTCACATATATGTACTTTTATTTGCCGATGCGGTGGTCGAACGATCAAGTCAAGCGTTTCCTAGCAGTCGTTCGGCTGCCGAGTTGTGGGTTCGAGTCCCAACTTCAGGCATGGATGTTCTGTCGTTGGGGGCGGAGTGTTCCTACCCCCACTGGTGCGCTGGGACAACGTCATGTGAAGGGCTAAAGGTTCACGGTTCTGGTCCGTATAAAGACTAATGATGGAATGTCAAATGCCTGACCATTGGAAATATATATATATATATATATATGTAAATGTATATTAAATAAAGCATATATATATATGCTTTTTTAATATACTTTTACATGTTGTCATACAGAAAAGCGTCAAATGTACAATTCAACATTATAGACACTGTTCCGTAGATGTCATAAATCATAATTTCACTGTGAAAGAAGTAAATGTATTTAAATAATATAGGGAAAATCGCGTGTTTCCCACATCAGATTATTTTTAGATTAGAAATGTCGAATGTAAGACTTAAAAGAAGAAACAATTGAAATAATGTAATAAGGGATATGTAGGAATTATGGTAAAATACCGATCACTTTAAAGATATAACATTTAATTTAAAGCATACAAATACTGAAATTTACTATAGACCAGAATTCTGATTTTTTTTTTTAAGTATTAAATTCGAATCTCTCCAGTCAAAAACATTTTACGAAACCAGAACCGGAAGAATCCATGTTATTTGCGTATTGCTCAAATTTCTCTATAATCACTTTCGAGAGGCTCGAGTCTCTAACCGCGAGGAGTAAATCCCAGATCAATTTTTCGCAGTAAAATATTAAAGTACGTTGAAAATATTCAATGACTGTTTCTTCTTCCATAAAAATATTGTACTTAATTTTGAATAAATTTATTATAGGGCAATTTCTGAAGAAAGAAATAATTCTTGTATAATACACACACAAGTAATTTTATTTACCTTCTTTATTTTCAGAGGCTAAATATATTATACTTTGTTATATTTTTACCAGCATGTAAGACACATCTGTACAACAACGCTTGTAAAGCAATGCCACAGATAGCAAATGTTAATTCGACGAAAATATAAAAGGATACATACGGTAAGATTACGTTTCAAGGTGTTTTATACAGCGTCAAAATGTAGCATGCATATAACTTTTCCGGCGAATTCCTATTATCTAAAATATCTGAAATACACCAATTAGTGAAATATCTCATTTTTCGTACATATATTAATATTTATTTGTACATGAACTTAAATCTATTTTTGGCTCAATTGCTTTTCAGTTTTAAAATAATTATATATATTTTGTAAAAAAAACTTCAGAATTGGTTATAAACAACACTGCTAAATTTAAAGAACTTATATTTTTCATTTTCTCAGGCTATAAACTTCACGAAACTGTCGGCTTCTATATCTTAATTTACGAAATTTTATTTTTAACATGATGATCTGGCGTCTGGTAAATCTAAAATAATTATTTAGGTTAATGTATTTAAAACATCAAACGTTTTTTATTTATGGCATGAAATTTGTACAAAATGATAATTTATTAATTTTACCAAACGATAATAAGTTCTCAAGAGAATAAATTTTCTCCACAAATAATGAACTTCTACTTCAAGATATCACTTAAATTTAATGACTTTCGGATTGACATGACTTGTATCGGATATACGATATTAATTTCTTATATATCCCACGCTATTAAAGCCAATATATATATATTATATATTAGAAAGAAGTAATAATAAAAATAATTAATTCAAGTAATCGTGAAATATTAACATCACCATAGACTCTAAACCACTGCCATAATGCCGATAATAGAATAGATCAGCGCCGGCCCAAATTCGAAGATAAAAAATAATTAAATTCATCTTCAGGTCTGAGTATTTAATTTTAATTAACCCAAACACATGCCTGTTTCAGATTGGATAATAATACATTACCATAAATGTCCAAACTCAGACTACAGGCACCAAAAGATGCAAATCTGAAGATAAGAAACATTAGGGAAATGTGTGGAACAATTCCCCATGTGGCAGGAACCCTTCTTTTCCTCACGTGTATGCGATCAACCTCAACAGAATAAAAATATCTAGAAGCACCGGAATGAACATGAAGAAATACAACCTAGGAGGCAGTAGGAACGTTCACAGCGAAACTCCCTGACCCGTCCAGAGAGTCAGAGCAGAAGACAGGACAATTACTCGTATAAGCAAAACAGAATATGAACATGACGCAAAGATGAAAATTCTTACTAAACAAGTGATTCATAGAAGAAATTGGGAAAGCTGTCTTGGATGTTATCGAGTGGAAGTTGATACACTGAGTTGATAATTCTAATAACGAATTTGAGAGGATATGCATTATTTGTCGCTGTACTCAATAATTCCATAAAATGCGCTAATTTATAGTTTTCATCATAATTTTTTTAGATTCTAAGAACCTGGTTTATTATACTATTTCTGAAAACTGATATATGCTAACAAGAGTCAAAATGCTGTAAAAATAACTTATTTCTCCGTCCATAATGCTTGGCGAAATTTTGGCGACGAATTTGGCGGAATGTTGCCAACTTGGCGCCATTTTTAATTGTTGCCAAATTAACAAAAATCTCGCCAAATGGATAAAAATGACGCTAAATCAATGAAAATGACGACTAATTGAAGAAAATTCAATATCTTGGAAAGAATATAAGTATCTACTATAAGAATAGCATTTTTTTAAACTGTAAAAGTAGTAAATTCATTGCATTATGTAAGGAAAGTCATGTGTTGCCCACATCAGATTTTTTTGATATGTTGCATACTTTTAAATACGTTGTATTAATATTTTATTCCAAAAAAGGTTACGTTGGAGACAAATTTTATGCGAAACTATTAATTTTCTTCAAATAGATATACGTCTATATACTTTCTAAATGTATATTCATCAGAATTTATTATTCATTGGAATACTCATTTTTATTCAACCTAAATGGATTTTAATAATTATGTATTGTAAATATTTTATATTTTAATGTATTTATTCATGTGCAGGTATTTTCGAACATCATTTGTTCTCAGTAATTTCCATTTCAATGTATTTTATTATATTTCAATTTGTATAATTTTATTGTATTTTATCTTGCCCGTTGTTACTGGGACATTTTTAAAAATAAAATGAAAAAATATCTAGCAGTATATCCGTTCTTCGTACAGAATATATAATATAAAGAAATTTAAAATTCGTATTTATATGCAAATTCCTATAGTATTCTAAATGACATTGTCATTCAAAACTTTCTATTCATATATTTAATTTAAATCTCTAAAAATAAGTGTAATAATATATGTTTTTGCTATACAAATTTATCTTGCTCAAGCAGATCTGTAAAACTAAACATATTGGTCCCGTTTGTGAACAAACAAATTTAAAAATAATATGAAATTGGATAAATATATGCCAAAATGAATGCGGAAAAATGGTGTTAAACATTATACCTCTACCATTTTTGTTCTATTTCAACAATTTTCTACACACAATATATAATACACAATATATGAGTTTGACAAATGTGCACTGCACTCATTATACATAATATATGAGTTTCAAAAATATTTGCCAAAATAAAACAGATAACGTAATAAATTTATAAGATCAATAATCCTGTAACGTTTTAGCTTGAAAACTATAATTGATAAAATCCCTTCAAAAATGTAATTTTGATAAAATTTATTTTTACATACATTTCTACATTTTTTAAATCGGAAAAAAATGTTATAATCATCGTCTGCTATATAAACATTTTTGGTTTAATTTCGTTGCTTAGCAGTTTGATATTATTTTTATTTACAAATACATTTACTGAAAAAATATCGTTTGCATAATGCTATCTCTGTAGAAGGTTCTTTTTATTAATTCTACAACCCCTGATCCTAAAAATTCGAAACATGGACATCAATTATTCTGTAACCTTTTAGCTTGAAAACTATAATTGATAAAATCCTTTCAAAAATGTAATTTTGAAGAACATTATTTTTACATACATTTCTATATTTCTTAAATCGAAAAAAAGTGTTATATTCATCGTCTGCTGTATAAACATTTTTGGTATGATTTCGTTGTTTAGCAACTTGATATTATTTTGATTTATACATAAATTCACTGGAAAAATATCGTTTGCATAATGCTATCTGTGTAGAAGATTATGTTTTATTACCTCTACAACCTCTGGTCCCAAAAATTTGAAACATGGAATAAATTTTATGAGGACCATTTCAAGGCTATCCCCAACATTTGATGAAATTCTACACAGCCGTTCTACACAGTGAATCGTGTTAATGAGACAATCGCACACTATAAATTACTAAAAAAATTTGCACTTTTTATATTAAGTGTGTAGACGGACAAATCGATTATATCGTTCTTAATTTTACACTAACAGTGCTGTTTTATATCTTCATTTTACTTTATTGGGGATTTTTTTTCTCTATTATATCTCGATAGATTTATCAGATTTATCTGGTATACCTAATGAGATAACCTCCTACCTAAGATTTTAACGAATGTGTCACTCAATTATTTTCTTAAAAGTTGTAAAAACTGGAACTTTATTAAGTATAACGAAACTTAAAAAAGTAATATGCAATGTATGTAAGTAGTTGGGCAATAGTTAAATTTTATCGCCGTATAACAATCAATTAAACGGAAATTTCAATATAAAATGTAAAAATGTCAGACATTTTTATAATACCATATTTTGAAACACGGCATTTATAATGCACCTTAACATTTTAAACGGTAAAGTTGGTAAAAGTTATTATATTCCTTGGAAACTACAACGTCATTTTTATGACATAAACCGAGATAAAATATGACATATACTGTTTCGTTATCAACAAATTTGGTGAAAGTAATGTACATGTAGAGAGTGAGGTGTTAAAAGGAAGGAGTAGAATTTATAAAATCCATAATATTTTTCTTGAAACTTCACGTTTAAAAATTTTTGAATAGAGAATATCACATGTATAACATGCCTTCACCTGTAACATTATTAAATGAAAATTTAATTCACTGTACATAATTGTAAATATTCAAAACATGTGTAACTCTGTTATATGTAATGGTTTATATTTATAATTTGCCCGTGGTGATAACGGTATGTAAAATTAAAATAACTTCAAAAATGTTGAGTGTAAAGATGAAAGGATCGAAAAAATGTATGTACTATGTGTTGGGTGTAAAGATTAAATGATTGGTTAGAAAGCTGAAATGATGGATTTGAACTGCTAACATCAGTCTAGTAAATCACTGTTCTATACACTGAATAAATCACATGATATTATTTTTTGTAACATTTGAGTATACCTCACAATCTTCAAACTTCAGATTAAAGTAAAAATTCAACTATTATCAAGTTCGTCATTTCTTTGCTTAATATATAGACTAGTATTTTGCTCGTCGTGAAATTAATAAATTAAAAATCGTTATGTTCGTACTTAAATTAAAAATCTTTATTAATAATCGTTGTGTTCCGAAAAATTAAAATTCTGTCGTTTGAGATTTTTCATTTACTGCTTCTGCCAGGGTTAAATCGTTTGAGCGCCATTTGAAAAATTCATGGCAATTCAAAATAAGGATCGTCTTCTGACCAGTCAAATATCGACATTTTTATGTTCTGGGACAAAAGTATATTTTTTGATAATAAAAGTAAACTCTACACATTATTTAAAACATTACATTTGCTGATAAAAAACAATATATACCGATTTTCTTTATTTCAAAATTCTATAGATATAACATTGTGTTTTATAGAGAATTTGTTAACCTTAAAACATAACGTTTGACGCAGGTTTAATTAAAAATTGGTCATTAACATCTTGTCTAATTTATATACAATTCAAATATTTTAATTAAAAAAACATATTAAAATATGCATTTTTACTCCACCATGTAAATTAACAATCAAATATGTACTTCAGGACACGTTTTTCTAATTAATTTAGCTTTTTTCGTGCATTTGGAATTCTTGATTTTATATATTAATTTGACTGAACGTATTCGTTGCAAACGAAGACTACTGATCATTTCCCATTTAGATGTTTAAACCTTCTGATATTTAATTGGATCGGTGTATCTTTCAAGATTAAAATGTAATGGAATATTTTAATTCTAACTCGTTGCTTCAACGCCGTTGAAAATAAAAGTATAAATTAATATAAAACTAAATTTTCATAATTTTAAAATCAAATTACAGAAAGCATTTTGCCTGTTAAATAACTCATTTCGCTAAAACTATTCTCCAAATAAAATTGTATTACGAGAGTAGCACGTGATTTTCCATACACACTATTTTGTCTTCATGAATGTGTTACATTAATTAAATTACCTTTAATCTTAAACATGTTAAAACTATAAAACCGGTAAGTGAGGACGATTAACCCTAAGTAATCTGGATTGTCCCCAGATACCTTACTTACTAAGTAATTTTGATCGTGTAAAAATTTATTATAATATCTCCAATCCGTCAATTTCTGAAAGAAGGTACTGGTAGAAGATTTCACATCTTTAAGTCTCTACTGCATTAATTTTTATTTTAGCTGCGATTAAATAGTATTTAACTTCAGAAAAATGAGTTAATTTGAGGGCTTGTAGAGTAGTAGATTTGTAAAGTGTTAAACTTGTAGACTTGTAGAGTGTTAGATTTGTGGACTTGTAGAGTAGTAGACTTGTAGAGCAGTAGACTTGTAGAGTAGTAGACTTGCATAGTAGTAGACTTGTAGAGTAGTAGACTGTTATACTTGTAGACTTGTAGATTATTAATCTTGTACACATGTCGAGTTTTTGATTGCAGATTTTTAGACGTGTAGGTTTGTAGGACATGTAGAGTGTTTGACTTTTGCAGCTGAAAAGTTATTTGGTTATTACTAAGGATTAAAGCAATGCACTTGGATGACATCCAGCTGTTCTACCTACTGCTATATGCTGTATCTGTAATGAATTATTTGTAATGACTATAAAGCCACATAAGTCTCTCGTTTTGACCTAGTAGACTTGTAAAGTGTTAAACTTGTAGACTTGTGGAGTGTTAGAGTTGTGGACTTGTATAGTTGTAGACTTGTAGAATAGTAGACTTGTAGTAGACGTTATACTTGTAGACTTGTAGTAGACGTTATACTTGTAGACTTGTAGATTATTAATGTTGTACACATGTCGAGTTGTAGATTGTTAGACTTGTAGGTTTGTAGGACATGTAGAGTGTTTAACTTTTGCAGCAGAAAAGTTATTTGATTATTACTGAGGATTAAAGAAATGCACTGATCTCTTGGATTATACCCAACTGTTCTACCTACTTCTATATACTGTATATGTAATGAATTATTTGTAATGACTATAAAGCCACATAATAATTATCACAAATGTATGCATGTAAGGCAGGAACATGGTAGGCAAACGTTGTGGCAAAACTGACGGCAAAGTGCATGGATGTTCGATGTCATATAGTTAGACAAAATGATATATTCAGATCCAAACGTTTAATGCGGGGTATAATTCGTATCATAGTCAATCGTAGATAGAATGGTGCAACAAGAGCCGATCGCCAGAATAATCTTCATTTTGGTCGCGCCTAGTCAACTCTGTGAAAGTTTTGTAGGCGACACCTAGTTTTCACTTATTTTCAGTCAGAAAGCTGACTGATACGTGTCAACGTTAGGTTTCGGAGACTCAAAAGAAGAGCGCAATTTTTGTGGTGCTGTCATCTAGTGAGTGGCTTAGTGACCATCATTGTAAAGAAATGATGACTGTAGTCTTTTGACGTTCATTTTCATCGGCTGTGGGTGGCCGACTTACAGCTATAGTGGCAGAACCCACGACCTGATAATATACGGTTAAAATCTAAAAAATCCACAGATGTAATTTTTTATATGCTTCGTAACAAAGTCAATCGTAGTTAGAATGGTGCAAGTTGGAGCGACTTTCCACACATGAAACTGAAACTAAGTACTGTAAATAACATCGAGTATAATACTTGTTGTCTTTGCACATTTTTACATAGCACCAATTCGTTTAGACTGAATGTAGTAACGTGAAAATTGTGTATCTGATATGGATGTATAACATCGTCATATTTCCTGGAAATAGATTAGATAGTTTCTGCGGTAAAATGGATATTTGCACAGCAAGAAAAGCATGCCCATTTGATATCACTGGCTGATTTGTGTCTTAGGATGACTGCATAGTGTAAAATCATCGAAATTACAAAGTTAAATTATTCGTTAAATCGCAATACGTTTTCTGCACATATAGGTTAAATCGGGAGAGATGACACATTTTGCATTTTTGTCCCAGTTTGTGTGATAAAAGCAAACATTTCTCAAATTTAAAAACCTCAAAATTTAAATTAGATAAATGAGAAAGCACTTTCATACTTAGGCCGTCCGATCTACTCGAAGGTATAAGGAAACAGTATAAATGGCAGGGTCACTAATACCTAATTTAGATTGAATCCCAATAGGGTTTCAATCTAAATTCGGTGAACAGCAGATATCAAACCATCCTTCTTCTAACACATCATCTTTCGGATGGACTTTCAAACCTACAGATTTTAGTGTCCATACTTCGAGTAGACATCGAATTAGTTTTGGGCTGCGAGGCTATAACGCGTATCTATACGGTGCGATTCCAATGTTTTAACCACTAAGCTATTTCGGTTTACAACATGGTTGGAAAGTGTTTATGACTTTGTTCATTCAGTCTGTCTGTCTGTCTGTCCATTAGCACGCTAACTGCCGTACAAATGATTTTATCAAAATGAAATTTTAGTATGTTTTCCAGACGGTCTGTGGAATCGATGGGAATATAACTGAATAATATCACCCAATTGGTTTTGGATTGAACCCGGGTTGAAAAAATGAAATACATTGAACCCTATGGGACCTAATTTTTCAAACATTTTTTAAGCGGATTTAAAATTCACAAATTGCTTCGAAAGTTTTATGAAATATTCAAATTATCCCATAAAGTATACAAAAAAATGGCAGCAAAATATATTCAGTAGTTTTTTAAGTAAAAATTAAATAATAATTACACCCTTTATATGAAGAGATCTCGTGACCATTATATGAAGACATCACGTGACCCGCTTCAAAATAAAATATGGCATCCATCTTGTGTCACAATCGTGATTTTTAAGGTTCCTTTTAATTCATATTTACTGTTGCATCCGTCCTAAAACCGATTTATTTTTGCCTACATTCTGTTCATCTACATACTGAAACAACGCAATTACAATGAGTTTAAATGATCATCAAACTTTGATTATATCTACAACGAAGCCTAATTTTCAGTTATGGAGAATGTAACCAAAAAATATGTAGAATGCGTTGTATAAGAATTGCTGCTGCATTTCTTTAACGCAAATTTATGTAGCTCATAGATTCTGCAATATAGCTGATATGAATGAAACATTCATCGATTTTACACAGAGAGACAGACGCTTTTTTAAATGAAGTTTTAAGAATAGAGTTAAATTACTTGTACCTCCATGGTTTTAAATTTAAAAAAAATAAATTATTATAGTATTGTGATGAATGAAAGGAATGGAAAAAGTTGTGAATGAAATGCTGCTTTTATATAGAGGCGATTTATATCTCAATGACGTCATTTGAATAAAGTTCATTTATTTCCAATGAAGATTTCAAATATAATAAATTATTGTAGTATTATGAAAAATTTAAAAATATTACCGAGGAATGTATCGCATTTTAGAGATGTTTAAACCAGGTAATTTACATTTCAATGCCGTCATTTGAGTAAAGTTCATTTTTTTCGATGAAGTTTTAAGTTTTCAAATATAATAAATCATTGTAGTATTGTGATCATTTTAAAAATATTTCAGAGAAATGTATCGCATTTTAGATATGTTTAAATAAAATTGCATTGAAGTTGAAATGTGTTTCATAATCAATGTTTTATGCATAATTAATCTTTCTTGATTTTGGTTTCAATTTAGTAACTGGACATACTTTCAAAGGTAGTTAGCGAAAATGCAAAAAAAAAAAACCAAATATCTCGAGAACGCCTACCCATAAAGCAATAGCGTTTATCTTATTCTTTTCATTGTTAAATATTACGCATGAAACAAGCATTTAATTGATATTTTGCTGTATTTTAGCAACGTAGTCTCTTATTTTATATTTTGACAATTTCTGTGGGCCATTTCTCATGAAAAGGCAGGTTATTTTATCACAAATAGTACAAGGTCACCTATACTATCAAATTTTTAGAAATTCGGTCAATTAGTTTTTCAGTTATAGTGGATACATACATTGCACAGACAAATCATCAGATAGACCCCCCCCACACACACACAAGCACACACACACGCATACACACACACACACAGAGATGCACACATACGTCAAGCGAAAAACAGTTTTTTCGTATTCTAACGGTCCCAAAACGGCATGATTCCAATGCTTTCCCTGTACATTACATTGTATTGCAGGAAAAGCAATGAATTAGGATTTTAAAAATAAAGAATCAATATCAAACACTAATTTTGAAAGACTACAGTACGTTCGATTTATTGCAGAATTCACTCTCTTGAAATTTACATAAAATGACCTTTAGCAAAGTTTGATCTCACTTTGTAATCATCTACTGATGCCAAAATATTACCTTCACATAGGATCTCAAATGATATTGATCTTGTCAATACAAACATGAGATAATTATTTCAACTCAGCGTTTCCGTCGGATACAGATCAAACATTGATTTCTACGTAAATAAATATAATTTGGGAATATATCTCTAAGCTTATACCTACAAGTTGCAATAGATTTAAGTTTATGAGAGATATAATAACACTTAGACAATGACTTATTTGTGTAGAAGTGAAAAATTAAAAAAATACAAATAAAAGTAAAAACAAGAAAAGTCAATCATGCATAAAGCATTGATTATGAAACTTTTTCCAATTGAATTCCAGTTATACTTAACATATAGCTTATAATTTCCAGTACTTAACATATAGTTATAATTTCCAGTTATACTTAAACATCTCTAAAATGCGATACATCCAGCGTTTATGTATTTTGAATTATCACAGTGCTACAAAAATTTATCATATTTGAAAATTTAAAACTTCATCGAAAAAATTATTTATTCAAATGACGTCATAGAAATATAAATCGGTTGGATCTCTATTTAAAAGCAATGAATATTTCATTTATATCACTTCTGTTACAGACTCCAGAGCTAAATAATTTTGTGTGAAAAAAATTCACCAATTCTACATTCACTTGTTTACATTCTGCATGCAATTAAATTAGGCTTCTTTGTAGAAATAATCGAAGTTTGTTTATTTAAACTCAAAAATATTGTAATTACGTTGTCACAGAATATAGACGCACAGAAAATACGCAAAAATAAAGCTGTTTTAGGACGGATGCAACACTAAATATAAATTTAAAAGAACTGTAAAACGCACGATTGTTGCACTGGGAAAAAGATGTATGCCATATTTTATTTTGAAGTGGATCATATGATCTCTTCATATAATATGGATGTAATTATTATTGAAAAAACTACTCAACATATATTGCTGAAAAGTTTTTATGCATTTTATATGGTAATTTGTATATTTCCTAAAATTTTCGAAGCAATTTGGGAATTTTACCTTGGCTTAAAACATGTTTGAAAAATTATTTCTCATTGGGTTCAATGTCTTTCACTTTTTCAACCCGGGTTCATTCCAAAATTAATTGGGTGATATCATTTATTTACATTCCCATATAGACCGTCTCATCAACATTCTAAAATTTCATTTTGATAAAGTCATTTTTACAACAGTTATCATGCGAACGAAGAGACAAACAGAATGAATAGAATCATAAACACTTTTCAACTATGTTGGAAAGTGTTAATAAACATTGGCAGCGAAATTAGTCCGATGCTGTCAAAATAGTTTTGAGTAAAAAAATATTGTTTCTGAGGATTGTTTTTCTGCTTAAGATATTTCCAAAACTGCTCAAAATAGTAAAATATCGAAATCAGAACAACTTTATTCAAATAATTCGTATATTTAGATATCAAAATTACAACCACTAGCTTTCGAAATACAACAAAATCTGACCTCCAGTTATATTTCCATATACGACTTTTAAAGGAAATTACTTACTGTTCATATCTTACGACTTATTTACTTATTGTTCATTTTTACGTTTTAAAATTTAGTTAAGTTTAAAAACTAGGTTTAAAATTTAAAAAAATAATAAAAATATAAATAAAAAATTTGGCAATGACGCTAAACCGATAGTGAGGAAATGGTTTTACATGAAAAAAGTTTTTCACGTTGTTCTTTGTAGATGGTTTGTCTTCTTTAGATAGTTTCAAAACAGTTCAAAATATTAAAATACGGAAATAAGAACTACATTTTCAAAATAATTCAAACTATTAAAATATGGAAATAAGGACTACCTTTACGAAATAATTAAAAATATTAAAATATCAAAAGTATAACTATGAGCTTTTGAAAAGTAGAAACTAAAATATTAACTCCAATCAAATATCCTTATACGACTTTCAAAGAACCACAAATGAATTTTTTACTGATCTTACCTTACTGTTTACATACTTATTGTTGACTTTTAGTTTTCGATATAAGAGCCTTATGTAACACAATATTTGTATTACATGTTGCCACCCCAATTACAAATGCCAACCAAAATAATGAAATATCTAAATGCTGCAGAGGGAGCCAATCACAACAAATGCATATATAAACAGTGGTCATCCCCGTCTGCAGCAACAGCGAATGGTAGATGTGGTAGAGAATAAATGGGGGAAAGAAAAAGCGCCCCAATGCCGTATTCAAAAAAACTCCAGTCGACTTAAAACTTTTGAACGAGTCAGCATCATGTTCTTGGGTTTGTGAAAAGTGTCTATAGAATGTGAGCAATAAAAAGGTAGCGAGTGCAGTTAGATGTGCAACAGTTTTCCTGCATCATTGAAATAGCACGAATATGCACGTAACACAAAGAGTAAAGGTAACCAACTTTCAATTGTCACTATTAGCACGGAAGGCACACCTTTAACGATTATTAAAATAATTAACTACCAGTTCGTATGAGTAGATCATATGAACGAGTTCGTAAATATTGAACTATAAGAACTATTCTTTATCGATTGTTTAAAGGAAACTGTTTTTAAGAAATTTAAGTCAAAGTTATTATGTGTGTAAATATATATATTAATGTAATATTGTCAGTATTATGTGTCTTTTAATAATTGATTTAATTATAGTATAATTACTCAAGATTACAATGGATATCTATTAAGTAAAATATTAAAATAAATTGAGCAATTAAGTATGTGTATTTCTTTATGTTTGTGTGTTCGTATCTCGAGCTTGAGAACCGGGAGCTTACATGCTCCACCCTTAGTGGCGGCATCATAGGTAAGTCATAGAATAATACTTTTTGATTAGAATAAGTTTACCTTATGACACCTTACAAATTACAAATGTATCTTTATGCCATTTTTGAACGCTACTTCAACTAAAGATTCCTCTATTGCTTTTCAATCCAACTCCCTTGTTAACGATAATTGCCCTTTCATCCCTTCCGCTTAGAAATATCTGGTATCATATTTTACAATTCGGGTGGTTTTCTTTCTTTTCTTTTAATTTGTCTACTTTTTTTCCAAATTTTAGTCACTATATTTGCTATAGCCACCGAAAGCAGTTGGTTCCATCATATTTGAATTTCACTTTTTCCTGTTTGTTCAAATTGGATTTCAGTAATTTCCACAATCTGTCTACTTATTTTTACAGTTAAATTGAACAAAGATTTATTTTGTTATTTTTTTGTTCTATATACAGCAGTTTCTACTCGTTCTGGCACCCGTTTTCTTACCGCATTAATTTATTTTTTTCATTCTGAGTTTTGCCCCTTATTTGTTTCCTCCCTAGCGTTCTAGTTTTACCTCTTTCATTTCTTCTTGCGGCGTTGGCATATTTTTTTCTACTATTTTCAGTTTAGTGGTCCATCCTCAATTGCCGACTTGACTTGAATAAGTGAGGTTGTGTTTCTTATCAGTTCCGAAGAAGGTGTTATTTGCTTCTGAAACTAGTTGAGTAGTTAATGCTCGTATGAATTTCCCTGCAATACATGGTAATGTCTAATGGAACTCTGGAATATAGGAATACGTCTTGTATATAATGGAATAAGTCTTGTCGAAAATCAGGACAGGAGTTTTGGATGGATCTACAAGTTTTGAGTCTCTAGTACACACACACAAAACTAGTAAGCACGTACAACATTTTCAGCCTGGCGACTGTGTGTGTATCTAACTGTGTGTCTATGTATCCACTCTAGCTCAAAAATTGTATGACAAAATTTCCAAAATTTGGTAAGCCACTTACGCTGATTAAAATTTGGTACGATTCAGAAAATAAAAACCTGCAAATATTGTTGCAAAATGACACTCGATAACCGACTAAATATGTAATACAAAACTAAATATGATTAATTGAATTGGATTTCGTGTTTAAATGTTGGTAAAAATGGTTGATTAAATTGTTCTTTAAATGATTAATTAAATGATTGTACATATTTTTGACAGCAAACGGTATAAGATCAACCGCAATTCTCTACCACCAACTATTGTCTATATAGTTAATTAATTTTTGATAATTTTTGCAAGCAGGCTATTTTTCATAATGCAATAAGTTGCCAGATGGAAAATAAATATCTTTAAATTGTATTCATAGTAAAATATAAGTTTAAATTATACGTATCATTTTGAGCAATTTAATTCAATTTTAAAGATTATAAAAAAATGTGAAGAAAAATGAAATTTGAGCCTGTAGTGAAAGACATGTGCTGCCCTTTTTCTATATTTACGGATGTTTTATTTATAGTGTCGCCTATTGATTGTATTAAAAACTATTGAACGCTAACCACCTTAATAAATCTTTACCCTTTCATATATTTAGCTTAACTAAATTGATTTGGTTTATATTAACAAGAAGGATCAATCATGCATAAAGGATTGATTATGAAACATTTTCCAACTTCAATGCAATTTTATTTAAACATCTCTAAAATGCGATACATTTCTCGGTAACATTTTAAAAATTATCACAATGCTACATTAATTTATTATATTTGAAAACTTCATCGACAAATTCATTCAAATGACGGCATTGCAAAATAAATTGCCTGGTTTAAACATGTCTAAAATACGACACATTCCTCGGTAATATTTTTAAAATATAATAATACTACAATAATTTATTATATTTGAAAACTTCCTCGAAAACAAATGAAATTCATTCAAATGACGTCATCGAAATATTACACGCCTGGTTCTCTCTATAAAAGCAACATTTCATTCATAAACATTTTTCCATTCATTTCATTCATCACAATACTGCAATAATTTATTTTATTTAAAAACTTAAGAGCATGGAGGTACAAGTAATTAAACTCTATGCTTAAAAAACATCAAGAAAATCGTTCTTCTCTCTGTAAAATCAATGAATATTTCATTCATATCAGTTATATTGCAGACTCCATGAGCTAAATAATTTTGCGTTTAAGAAATGTAGCAATTCTTGTACAAATCATTCTACATATTTATCTGTTTACAATTTCCATAAGGCTTCGTAAGGAAAACTAGGCTCCGTTGTGGAAATAATCAAATTTGGATGATCATTTAAATTCAAATATATTGTAATTCCGTCGTTTCAGTATGTAGATGCATAGAATTTAAGCAAAAATTTTAGGACAAATACAACACAAAATATGAATTAAAAAGAAGTTTCAAAATCACGACTTTGACATAAGATGGATGTCTGGTAGGTCGGACGATCTGGGTTTCAACAACAATAACAAGATGTATGGTATATTTTATTTTGAAGTGGGTCACGAGGTCTTTTCATATAATGCTCACGTGATTGCTTCATATAAAAGGTATAATTATTATTTTAATTTCTATTTAAAAAAACTACTGAATATATTTTGCTGAATTTTTTTTTATATTTTATAGGATAATTTAAGTATTTCCTAAAACTTTCGAAGCAATTTGAGAATTTTAAATCCGCTTAAAAAATGCTTGAAAAATTAGGTCCCATAGGGTTCAATGTATTTTATCCCTTTAACCCTGGTTCAATCCAAAACTAATTGGGTGATATTATTCATATATATTCCCATAAGTCCCACAGACCGCCTGAACAACATACTAAAATTTCATTTTGATAAAGTCATTTTTACGGCAGTTATCGTTCTAACGGACAGACAGACAGACAGAATGAACAAACTCATAAACACTTTTCAACTTAAGTGAAAGGCAAAAAACGTAAAGCAACTGTAATGTGTTAAAAACGCAAAATTCAGAAAATTCGTTTTGCGAATTACTCCAAAAGTTTTTATACATTTTCTAACTCAAAATTTATTAAATGAGTAGTTAATTTAGAACCATTTTTTTAGCATACAAACAATGAACTAAAAAAGCGCATTTTACGCTTTGACCTTTATATATATTGGTGATCTTGAGCGTTCAAAATATATTTCGTTCAAATTTTCCAATAAACAACTTTTCCGCAAATTTCAGATCCTTGACGTGAATATTTATATATTAGTTAGATCACATTTATTCATATTTAAAATTGTTTACACTGATTTAGTTTTGATCCTTGTTTAACGATACTAATTTAAATTTTAATTTTTGAAGGAAACATATTAACTTATTTAAGAACTCATTCGAAAACAAATTCCGGCAACATTACCCGTTAATCTATAAACATAGAGATACATGATACATATTTTCTCTTTTCAACAGAACGATATGACAGGTTCTTAATTACGAGACGCATTCTCAAGTATTAACGATTTTCTTCATCTAGCGTCTACTTTAATTAAGGGTTTCTGTCGACGACTTTTGTGGTACTGCCTGCAGATTTTTTTCTTGGCTTTAAGGCTTATTCAAAGCAAGTTAGTATTGGACAAGAAATAAATACCACAAAATTAATGGATATTCGTATGGATATCGGAACTTTTATTTTGATAATATTTTTTTCTCATAGTATTCCTCTTGTTTTAGCGAAAATCTTTAGAATATCACTGAGTGTCATATATGCTAAGTCCATTAAAAGCCGGCATGTGTGTAGAGCTTTGATCAAGTTATAATATCTACCAATTAATTATCAAAATAAATTGTCTAGATAATTAAAATAATCACAAATAACAAGATTATGCTCTAAAGGTTAAATGATTTTTAACGGTTTGGAACATAATATTTTTCTCTATTGTGAATTTTGTATGGGGGGTTTTCAATTAGAAGTTCTTTTAAAATTCTCAAAAATAAAATTATACAATGCAAAATTGAGCTTCAAATATCTATTACTTTCCTTATATACATAATGTATAAGGAAAGTATTATGACGGGGTCGAAAATTCGAATTCGAGTTTTCGACGGGAGAACACGTTTCAAGCACCCTGATCACGAATCAAGCATTTTTGAAGTGATGTCTGTCTGTGTGTGTGTGTGTGTGTGTGTGTGTGTGTGTGTGTGTGTGTGCCAGTGAGTCTGTGGAGATGATAACTGACGAACGAATGGATCGATTTGAACCAAATTTGGTACAAAAATCTCAATCCGTAAACACTGGAAGCCTATTTTTTTATACGCAATCGAATGTTCAGAACCCCCCTAAATTTTCGAATGAAATTTTGAAAAAATCGTCAAAAATTTAAAACCCCTAATAAAGTTACGCAAATACACATTTCTTATGTAATTTTTCATTAGAAAACGATTGACATAAATTTTAGAACGCTAACATGAACCGTTCTCGAGATATTGAACGTTTTTCAAAAAAATTATCAAAAAGTCATATAAAATAGAAAAAAAATATTTCCTATTGAGAAACATGTTCACTTTTCATATGTAATATCATGCAATAAATTGGGTGACATCATTCTCGTGGATCTAGCTCGTTCCATTCATGAAAAAAGATACTTTGAGTAATACTTTTGTATTTGAACGCTAATAGTCATTTATCTGCTGTAAGAATAACTTATTTCTTCGTTCATAACGCTTGGCGAGATTTTGGCGACGAAATTGGCGGAATGTCGCCAACTTGGCGACTTTTTGAAATATTGTCAAATTAACGAAAATCTCGCCAAATGGATAAAAATGACGCTAAATCAATGAAAATGACGTCTAATTGTCGAAAATTCAATATCTTGGTAAGAATATTAGTATCGACAATAAGAAAAATCTATTTTTTTTACTGTAAAAGTACATTTATTACATTATATAAGGAAATTCATGTGTTGCCCGCATGAGATTTTTTTTACTGTAAAAGTAGTAAATTCATTACATTATATAAGAAAAGTCATGTGTTGCCCACATCAGATTTTTTAGACTCAAAATGTAGATATTATAATGAGGCAGATATAATAACTATATTTTATCTACATTCTGTATATAAAAGGTATAGTGATAACAAATTGGGTCATTTAGTGTGAAAATACTATGACAGAGACGCTACCTCGCAGAAGATGAGTAAACAAGAAAGATTAATCATGAATAAAGCATTGATTATGAAACACATTCTAACTTCAATGCAATTTTATATAACCATCTCTAAAATGCGATACATTCCTAGGAAATATTTTTAAAATTATCACAATACTACATTAATTAATTATATTTGAAAACTTTAAACTTCATCGAAAAAATGAATTTTATTCAAATGCCGGCATTGAAATATAAATTGCCTGATTTAAGAATCTCTAAAATGCGATGCAGTCTTAGGTAATATTTTAAAAATTATCATAATACTACAATAATTTATTATATTTGAAAGTTTCATCGAAAACAAATGAACTTTATGCAAATAACGTCATATAAATTATCTGGCTCTTTATATAAAAGTAGCATTTCATTTATAAATCTTTTTCCATTACTTTCATTCATCACAATACTATAATAATGTATTTTATTTAAAAACTTAAAACCTGGAGGTACAAGTAATTTCTCTGTGCTTAAAACTTCATCGAAAAAATCATCTGGTTCTCTGTGTAAAATGAATGAATGTTTCATTCATATCAGCTATATTGCAGACTCCATGAGATACATAATTTTGCGTTAAAAAATGCAGCAATTCTTATACAACTCATTCTACATCTTTTCGTATTTGCATTCTCCATAAGTGAGATTCACGCTTCGCTGTAGAAATAATCAAAGTCTGATGATCATCTAAACTCAAATATATTGTAATTGCGTTGTTTCAGTATGTAGATGCACAGGATTTAAGCAAAAATAAAGCGGTTTTAGGACGGATACAACACTAAATATGAATTAAAAGGAACTTTAAAAATCCCGATTTTGGCACAAGATGGATGCCATATTCTAATTTGAAGTGGTTCATGTTATCTCTTAATATAATGGTCACGTTATCGCTTTATATAAAGATTGTAATTATTATTTTAATTTTTATTTATAAACTATTGAATGTGATTTACTGAAATTTGTTTTATATATTTCATGGGATAATTTGAATATTTCCTAAAACTATTTGTGAATTTTAAATTCGCTTAAAAATGTTTGAAAAATTAGATCTCATAGGGTTCAATGTATTTCATTTCTTCAAGCAGGGTTCAATCCGAAACTAATAGGGTGATATTATTCATTTACCTTCCCATTGGTCCTACAGACCGTCTGATCAACATATTAAAATTACATTTTGATAAAGTCATTTCTACGGCAGTTATCGTGCTAACAGACAGACAGACAGACAGAGAAAATGAACAAAGTCATAAACACTTTTCAATTTTGCTGTAAAATGTTAAAAACATGTAATGAGTATTCCATCTAAACGTTGGGATATGAATGTATGATAAAATAATATTTTATAATTTTCACTCAAATATTAAATATTGTAATATTATTCAACAACTAAAATATCGGTACTATTATTCTCCATGTAAAACAGTAAAGTTTGTTAAAACATGAATAAATAGTACTAGGAGTGCATTATAATTTTTCAGTTAACTACTATTTACTTGGAATTATTTAAGTTTTAGTTTTAAAATTGAGAAATGAACTTTATATAATTGAGAGCGAAATCGTCTATAATGTGAATTAGAACAGAATTTATTAAAATTGTTCTAAGTGAATCTAGTTTATCCTGCAGACTGAAACGCTGTCAACTCTAGAAAAAGCATTTTAATTGATTTTAAAAAGGATCTTTTTAGAATCCCATAAATATTTTTTATTTTGATTTTGATTGTTGAGGCTCAACATTAAGAAATGAATTAGAAATCCGAATAAAGTCTCTCCCTCTCAATATTTAAAATGTTGTAGTTTAAAGAGGTGGGGTATATAAAATATCTAACATTTTTGTTTCCATTTTAATGAAAATAGGCACCAATAACAGAGTTCCGTGCGTTAAGAAGTTTTGTCGTAACACAAATATGAGTTATCTTCACACTTACGGTTAAGATACAAGTATTTTGCCTTTCTTGATATTTTAATATAAACATGTACATAAATATAGATTTTATAAATGCCATTAAATGAAAAGGTAACATGAAAGAATTATCGTTTTGTTTTTATAATTGTAATGATATTTGAAGAATGTGTTTCGAACTATATTCTTGAACATGTAAAAGTTTCTGTGGTGAATATAACCTTAAATTAGGTTTTCTTTTTAAATAAATTTTGTGGATTAAATTATAAATCTTTATTAAAGTGGTCGTGAATCGTAACATTCGTACATTGCTATCATGGCCGCAAAACCCATTATTACTTCTTTGTACGAGTTCCTTAACATAAGCATTAAATCAATACACTGCATTAAAATCCACATTTTAAGCTTTAAAATAAATTATTATTTAATCACACCTCTATATTATTATGATTAAAATTGCATGCATTTTTTATCAAACGCTTAGGATAAAAGCACAGTCAACCGAGTCTTTTGAATCTTGTTCCAAAGATCAAAAATTTACCTAATATCCATGAAGACTGGCACATACCTCTGCATTCTAGGTCTGTAGTTCAGCATGACTGTAACCTTTCCGATTATTTTTCTGACATTTGGAGTTAGATATCGTGTTTTTCTATGACATTATCAATACTCAAATTAAGAACGGTTCTCTCTGAATAACACTGCTTAAATTCACGACTCGTAAACACTTGAATGATCATTGAATTATATTCGCTTATAATCATCCTTGCCGCCACAGCATTTCGCCTGGGGTTCAGATACGCCCTCCTTGTTCTCATTGGATGCTCCTCGGTGCGATGTCGTATCTTTGCATTATTGGTTATTTCAGTTTCCAATGAAGCTTGGTTTAAGTCTTGGTCGTAGGATATTTTGCCCCAACCACACCTTTAATTTGTGTGACGTGTATTTTTGGGGGACAGGACTGTTATAAAACTGTGACTAGAAGTCTGCGCTTTGTTTCGTCATGAACATCAAAATCTGCATATGGTGCTCATAGTTTCAAGTCGGAAATTAAAGAAATGTAACGTCACTAAAAATTTCCCTTCGATAAAATTTTATACAAAATAAGAATGAAGTAAAAAACTGTTGCTGGAAATAAACGGAAATACAAAACTTTGTTAAATACAAAAATTAATTCATAATACGCATTAAGAGTTTATTCTAAACAATTTTGAAATTAGATAAATAGATAATATTTTTCGAATTTATATACTGATACACTAAAATACAGCCAAAACTTAATAAACATTTTGTTTTCTGGAATTGTCACATATTTTTCAGCTTTAAATATGAATTTTAAAATGGAAAATTTATTTTAAAAAAATGTTTGAAAAACGGCATATATTCGATTTTAATTCCATATACTTATTTCATAAATATCAGCGTAATTTTTTGTTGAGTTCTGTACTTCTAATCAAATAATTTTATACCAAATTCAGTGAAAAATGACTTCTCACTGAATTTCTACAGACATGCATATAACTACCACTATTAAAAAATTGTCTTAATACTGCTCTTTAAACGTTATATAATTCATTAAATAATGTTTGCAGTGTAAAAACCTATTTACTAATGAAAAATATTTTATTTTTTGTAACTCATAACTTGGTAGGCGTCGCAGTATGTGATCAGAACATTATTGGGGCATTTTTTTCCCTGGAAACTTAGATTCCTTATTAATATTGTTTTATTCCCTTCAAACAAAAGTTAATGCGGTCGACTTCACATTAAAATATTTTTTAGAAAATGCGTTTTTTTTCTGTGATATTTTGTCTTTTAGAATCAGCGTTAATAATTTTCTGCTACATAACCTAACGAAAAATCGATAGCGGTTTGATTTCGAATAAAATGCTTTTAATTCTAACTTTTTACTTTCCTTATATACATAATGTATAAGGAAAGTATTGAAAATTCGAATTCCAGTTTTTGACGGGAGAGCACTTCTCAAGCATCTCTGAACACGAATCAAACGTTTTTGAGTTGATGTCTGTGTGTGTGCGTGTGTGTGTATGTGTGTCTGTGTGTGTGTGTCAGTGAAACTGTGGAGACGATATCTCACGAACGAATGGAGCAATTCGAACGAAATTTGGTGCAAAAATTTAATAATATTGTAATTAAATATTATATGAAATATTTACGTAATTTAATAATATGGAAATTATATCGTTAGATATTACTTAGATGAAAGAGCATTTAGTTATTTCTGTGAAAAAGAAAGAAGAATACTTCAAAGGTGCACTCATAAAACAAAATTAAGCATTATCTCCTGTATTCTCCAATATCTACTCTAATATACTTCAAAATAAAATAAATTTCTAATGGATGGTGGTAAAGAAAATAGTTTGTCTCAAGTTTCTCAGAAAAAAATATGTGAAAGATGAAAGATAACGTTCTATAAAGGAAATAATCTGTTGATATATTTTTTTGGTATAGATGGTAGGAAAAGGAAAACGGAAGCCTTATGAAGAACAGTTTATAAGCACTGCTTACAGCCATACAACCTTTAATACAGATTACCTTTAATAGAGACCAGCAAATAAATATTGAAATTAAATGTAATAGCATTATTTTATTCAGTATAATGAAAAAGGTAGTGAGTATACACATGTATTTAAATGATGAAGTTTGCTATATACAATTAATTACTGTAATATATTTTCATAGTTATATTCTTAATTTGAGTTTAGATATTTGCTATTATATTAAAAGTAAAATAAGCACTTGATTTCTAAAAAAATTAAAGCTCATTTGCTAATAAACTTAAAAAATCAACTTTTTTTACATTATTTTGGTTGCAGTTACTAGAATTTAAAAGTTCTTTGACATTCTTCCATTCGTAACATTTTCGAAATCTAAAACACATGGACTTCACCCCTTTTCTTGTCTTTTCGACAAAAGCAAAACTGAAAAAATTCTAATTTATTTTAATTTTGACGAACTAATATATTTTGATCATCAATTGATGTTATGTTTATTCTTTTTTTAGCGTCCACTCAAATCGCAAATTCATTACTTTTTTTTAATCAATTCAAGCATCTGCATTGTTCATGTTGTATTTAAATCCGGCAATCGATATCTAATTTTTTTAAATATATTTTCATTACTTTTTCAAAAACTAAAAACGGTATATAAGTTGAAGATTTTTATCAACCTAAAGGATATAGTTTTTATTGTGTGAATAAAAACATGAAAATTTTTTATGTTTCATCTATTGCCCATTTTAGGTTCGGAACAACATAAAAACAGGTGATCCGTATAAACACTGACAATAGGTGTTTGACGCATAGGCTATTATATGGGATCCCATACATTAAAATTAGAAATATATGCACTTTATCAATGTTTTGATTAGGACATTTAAACTTTGGTATATTTATGTTTTAGTATCTAATCTGTAATCATTCCATATGATGTAGGCACTTTAATATACTTCTTAAGTTAAATTTATGGTTTAAGTTTGCCAGCATTTAACTTTCATTATTGCATTAAATTTCTTAATTTTGTTAATATATTCTATTTAATTTTGTTTTGGATGTAATAGAGGTCAGTTAGAATTAATTTCGGGTCGATAATTTACAATAAATATAAAATAAATTTTATGGTTTTGCTACGAAACATTCCAAATTGCCGTATGTTTTAAATTTTGTATCTGTGTATCATACGTTATAGTATTTCTTCTTATAGTATCTCTCAAACTGCTATGCTTCATTTATTATTCTTAAATAAATTGTCAATGCTTCATTTATTACTCGTAAATAAATTATCTATGCTTCATTTATTACTTGTAAATAAATTGTCTATGCTTCATTTATTACTCGTAAATAAATTGTCTAAATTTCCCGCCCGTTATAAAATTAGGCGTCACCTAGTTTGTGGCTGATGTCGCATGTCGTCTTGTGAAAGAGCCATATCTGGAATTTAAACTATCATTGAAAACTGTATGTAAGCTTATCGGTTCAGCCTTAGTGACTCTCGCCGCATCCTTCATTAATCTTCCTTTACTTAATAACAAAAAAATATTAGAACGTATTTAATGTAATATGAAACAGAAATATTGCATTAAAGATGATTTCCAATGGAATAATAGGAACAAATCTTCAAAAATATTTTAGTGAAATGTAAAATATATCACTTTTCCAAAAATCGAGTGATATACACACTAATCTTCTGAGATTTCCGAAGTGGTTTACAACTTTATGAACACATTAATAGAGAGAGCTTATCCTTTAAAGCATTGCAATTAGATCATATAATATGTGTCCGTGTGTTAGTAGAAGATTACCCTTATTACAACATGAGTCTCAAAAATATTTGCCAAAACAAAACAGATGACATAATAAATTAAAAATATCAATAATCGCCGTAATCTTTATAACAGAAGGCCGTAATAGAAGATCGGCCAGAAGGCCGATTCCAATATATGCCAATATATATAAAACTATTTGCCAATATATCTGTACTACTTATATTCTAGTAGATTAGAAGTTATGCCCGTGCATTTGTAGAAGATTACTCGTACAACGTACAATGTGCAAGTTTCAACAATTTTTGCTATAATAAAACAATGACATAATAACTTTAAAATATCAGTAATCCCCGAAAATATCAATAATAATAATGTTTAAACCTGAAGACGGTAATTGATATTATCCAATCAAAAATGCAATCGCAATGAAATTTATTTTGCATTCATATATTTATTTTTCAAATCGGAAAAGATTTTATAAAAATCGTATGCCGCATAAGCACATTGGATTTAAATCCGTTGCTAAGCGACATATCATTTACTTCAAATAAATTGGTGGAAAGTAGTCTAAATAATGCTATCTCTATGGAAGGTTTGACGACATTTTCGTCAATTAGTTACATTTTAAGAAATCACCAAATTTATGGCCAAGAAATATTTAATCGCCAAGAGAAATTTTATACATATATCGAATAGATATTAAACAAATCATGGGGCCAATCCGTTTCGAAGTCTGAAAGGTCTTATTCTATATAACAGGCAATGCAGCCACTGCAAAATCAGCCAAATATCTGCTTCCTTTAACTAGTATGACTGTTTTATTTCCCTCCTTAAATGCTCCTTACTTCCCTCCTTCAAAATGGAGACTATTTTCGTAAAATAAAAACCCGTTTATACCTCTGTATTAATTTTTATACCTTACGGACGAAGATATTATACATTTAACCTTCAATTTGAGCAAGGTTATATAAAATAAATTATAAAATCTAATTTTGCTATAAATGCAGAATTTGAAGATTATACAAAATAACTGCATTAAAACTACAAAAATTTATTTATTTCTTTTAAAACAATCCTTATCGTTTCGTCACAGAAATTATTGTGAAAAATACTTCCCTATATTTTACATGAACATCTATCAAACTTCTTTAAAAGCATTTTCAATAACAATATATTAATATTTTATTCTATCTTTTTTTGTAGTATGTGTAAAATTATCAGCATAGGATAAAAAAAGTAGACTATTATGTGCATCAAATCTTTGTCATGTTTTATTAAAATGATATATGTTCCCCTGCAGGTTCCATGAATATGATTGATGTTAAGGATATTTTTATGAAATTTGGAATAAAGAATATTTCTTATTTTCACATGGATATGCATATAACAATGAAAAAGTTTAGCCTTTTACAGAAACATTTATTATAGATATTACATGTGAATTATGATTAACTAGAGCCACTTTCATGGCGTTGCCCGAGTTGTAAATAAGCGCTAATATATATATATATATATATATATATGTATATATATATATATATATATATATATGTATATGTATATATATATACATACAGGGCTATTCATAAGGCCCTCCGGGATTTCAAAACATTATAGTAAAAACACTAAGAAGAATACAGCAAAAACGAAGTTGCTTTAAATACAGAAACATCTCAAGTTTTTTATAATAGCAGTTGGCAGTAGATGGCAGCACACATCCGACTGAAAGCAGTAAATGAATTAAAATGGCGTTCACACGCGAACAAAAACATTTTGTGAGTTAGAATTTGCGAAATCGGATTCAGTGATGTTGGTGCAGCAGGCATTTCGTACGAAATATCGAACCCAGGGACCCACTGACAAGACAATTCATGTGTGGTACAACAAGTTCAAATAAACAGGATGCGTGTGTCATAAGCTGCGAAGTGGTCGGCCGTGTCTATCTGCAGAAACCGTACGTGATGTACGGGAAACATTTTTGAGAAGCCCGATGACATCAACCGTTCGTGCAAGTCGCGCATTGGGGATTTCGCAACAAACGGTGTGTCGAGTTGTAAGCAAAACTCTTCATATGAAGCCATACCGATTGCAAATGGCGCAAGCGCTGACTTCGGAGAATTGCATTTGTCGTAGGAGGCTGCTGAGTAGGCATAGCACACATGAATGGCCTGAGAGATCCCCAGATCTCACACATTGCGATTTCTGGTGGTGGGGATACCTAAAATCAATGGTCTATAGAGGAAATCCCCAGTCCTTATCAGCACTGAAAGACTCCATACGGCAGGAGGTAACAGCCATTCCCGTTGATGTGCTGTTTCATGTTGTATCAGCTAATACAGCGACTGCACTCAGTACCGGAATGTGGTGGTGGACACATTGAGCATTTGCACCTGTAAATCGTGCTGAAATAAAATATCTCATTTCACAATTATTACCTCGCATTATTTTCTTTGCAGCAGCACCCCTAGTTTCCAGATTTTGAACTATTTTTCTTTCTTGCCATACAAAATCCCCCACCACGGTGAATATTAATCTGCAAAACGCATGTCTCTCTGACCCATAGATATTTTTATAGCGTTTTACGTTTGCTCCGAAATCACCCTATATATATATATATATATATATATATATATATATATATATATATTATGGATATAACCTTAAGTTTATAGTTTTATCCATACAAGTTTTGTTTTATAACAATTATTAATACACACACATGTATCCTCTCTCAGCTAGCTGAAAATCTTTCGCTTTCCGGCGTGACCAATGTGTATGTCCAAGAAGAATTATATTATTATATCTGTGATTACCCAGATTAATGGAAGTTTCTTGTCAATTACTGTCCATGTAACTTTCAAAGACACATCGTTTCTCGTTAAGAAATAAATTTGACTTATTTTAGAAGTCTCTTATTTATAAATATAAAGATACAAATTCTGAATGAATTTTATTTTAAGGTGTCTACAAACGATCAGTGAATATTTGTCAAAGATGCTTGATCGCTGATTTTTGACCATCTGAACACGTGTTTTACGTGTTTGTCAAAGTGTGAGGTCAAACATTTTTCTTGTAGAGCAGCGTCCTACTTTTTCGTCAAACTGTGATGAGTCAGTATGATTGACATTTGCATTGACCTATCGCTGTCTGATTACCGTTTTGTGAATTGAGTTTAGTTATTTCTATTTTGGC
This sequence comes from Amaurobius ferox, assembly GCA_951213105.1. Lineage (NCBI taxonomy): Eukaryota > Metazoa > Arthropoda > Arachnida > Araneae > Amaurobiidae > Amaurobius > Amaurobius ferox. Next base: position 90,712,759 of record OX578136.1, read on the forward strand.
CATTTGTTTTTAATGTGTAATCTTTTTCCTTTGGTTTTTTATAAATTAAAATTTTTAGATTCATTCTTTTCATTAAAAATGTATAAATTCTTATAGAGAAACGATTTTTTTTGTCAGAGTATCACAATAAAATTTTTAGATACCGGTGCTTATCAGATATAGCGGAAATTGTGGATTTGTCTTCTGAGGATATCAAAAATATAAAATTTAATTATAAAAATAAAAAGGCACGGAATTCGAAGAAAAGTAGAAACGGTAATCTGGGCAAAAAACTTACCAATTTATTTAACAAATATAATTTAATATATCACTTTACCTTTAATAATTATAGTTTTTCTAGTTTAATATTCTGTAGGAAATTCAGGCAAGTATGGATACAGATATTTTGGTACCAGATTTTTCTTTGTACATGTCTTAATATTTTAATTAATATACTTTTTGCTTTTTTACTTAAAAAAAAATATCCATCTAAAAATATCTGAATCAATTATTTGTGCATGTTTATTGTCAAAAGTGCATTCCACACATACGTTAAATAGAATGTTTTAAGAAATAAACATTAAAATAATTAATGCTTATGCCCAATACTGCAATTAGAAATTTAGTACATAGAGCTAAAATAATTTTGGTGCCCTTTTCAAACGTATTTATTTTATGTATTATGGAAGAAGAGTTTCTTCTTTCAATTAATGTTTATAACTGTCACATTTAATTATATCAAAATGATTCAAATTATTAAACCTTTTAACTTTGATGTATGATTTTGAGTCTTGTTATTATTATTTATTGCAACGAATTGGGATACGTCTGATTTCTTTTCAATTTCTTGATCTGAAAATATAAATATGACGAACGATATTTACAGCGAAATTAAGAAACAAGTGCGATAGCGCCATCTACTAGAATCAAGGGAAACTATCTCATTATTATAAAGTAGCAACTCTGTTTGACCGTGTGGACAAAATGCACTTCAAACTCAATTCTAAGAATCGACATATTTGACAAATATTCACTGATCGTTTGTAAACACCTTTACAAAAATATTGGAAATGATAATTTAGCTGGTTAAATGATAATTCACAGTTATTGAATTAAATCCTTTTATGCTTTGTCAGATTAAACCTAGCTATATGTATCAGTATTATGAGCATTAATAATTTTATCCGGGATGATATGCATCTAATTCACAGACATATAATCTCGTCGGTGTATATCTGACACCGACAGCCAAAATGCATAAAGGTTTTAATGAAAAGCGTTAGTTAGTAAAATATGAAAGCAACATTGAATCAATTTAGTGTATAACCATATATAATATTTATAAGGAGTTAGCATTATCAAATTCTGTACTAGTTTTAAGAATACGTAACAATATGCAAAAGTATGTGCAAATGCAGAAAGTTTCATACCAAAATGCTATTAACTAATCTACCATGAAATATAGAATTAAAAATTTCATGATCACCAAAAATTCATGTTCTTCAACTCTTTGAAGAGATACTAGTTTCTCACAACACTGGGACGTTGCGAAGATCACGTCTGTTATGTTCTCCATGTCATAAAAATCATTCCATTACTCGAAACAAAGAAATAGGTGTAATTCACTTTTGACGTTTCATCTGAAAACGGACAACAAGACTCTCAGCTACACATGGACTTGAAGGACAGGATTGCTACAATTATCTGACAAACAGTAATTGCGCATCTAAGAATAACAGTGCCATACGTGCGTCCTTACAGGTTAGGGAATATTTAATAGATACAATGAGACTAATCACATAGCAAGATTCATCGTTTTAAAGATGATACTGAGAGACTGTGAAGGTTCTTGTGCTTTTCCTGCCATATAATATATTTATGATCCAATTTTTTCCAGAAGGTATATTTTAAAAAGGTATCTATGTTGTAACTTAGCTATTGTTGTCGTTGTTGAGACCCAGACCGTCCGACCTACCAGAAAGGTGCAAGGTAACTGTTTGGACGGCCGGGAAGTGCCACCCAATTTGGACAGGAACCCAGTGGAGGAGGCATCCACAGGGACAGTACCCTCCTTCCCCTACCACCAACCTCTCGGAAGGACTTACGGACCCACATGTTTAACGTGATCGTACTCCGCATGAACACGGCGGCAGTTTTGGCAGTGGCTGGAATCGAACCCTGGCCTAGCGAGTACAACTCAACCAATGGGCTACCGCGCCCCTATAACTTAGCTATTGTATTCATTTTCAGTTTCTTCGAAAAGAAACCTCCTAGAAAATATGTCGGTACCAACATTTTGGGACCGTCAATACTTGATTCGATGTTTCACTTATTTTCTACACTTATCAGTTAGTTTTGGAGATAAAGCACTTTAAAATATAGGACATATGAATAAAAATACTATAATATTGGGATAGGAAGTGGATTTTAAAAACATTTTTGTTTTCTTAAGAACTAAAAATCACTGCATAAGTTCTCAGTACGTGTTTAGAAGTAATACTCGTACTTTTATGAATTTCAAGAAGAAACTAGAATAGTGATTCATAAGAAAATAGTTTATTTTTACACTTATTGTGATAATACTGCAAAATGTATTAGGAATTTATCATATTCTTTCAAAGAAATTTCAATCTCGGCGATACATAGTATTCACCCCTACACAAATACACCGTCAGGCATTGCCGCACATTCACACATAAAAAATTCGAATTCATGTAATTTAACCTGCAATACTCCGATCAATAATTAAAATCCCTGTTTTAAAATTTTAATCTTATCATAGTTATTTCTTCCATCCAATATGGAAGGAAAATAAAAATTAAAGAAATTACAAATTGTTAGACAAGATAAAATTTCTTATTATATTAGTAATTTTATCTTGTCTAACAATTACTAATTTAATAAGTAATTTTATCTCGAGTGGCGGTATTCTTGGCATGTCTATTAGTAATGATACAAAAATTTCCAAATCAAGTATGATAAATAATTTAAGCAGTTTTATCTTGATTTTAGGTATAACAAATAACATAATAAACAAACAATGTGAAGTGCCGATATTTTGTAAATATTTGAAATATGTGAAATGTATTTTATTAGTCACAAATCGAACTTTACGAACAGTAAACAGCAATGGTATTAAGAATTCGCGTTTAAGTCGTACATATGCTAATTTTGCTAAGGTTAAAGAAATACATCTCACCTCTCTCATCTTAATATTTATTTCTTATTTCTGACTTTTGGATTAGTCAAATTGATTTGGAAACGTTAAGATCATAATTATCATATTAAATATTAAATTTAAAAATTGCTATACATGCAAATGCATTTAGTTCATAAACTAGAAATAGCAAATGACGTTTCTCGAGATTAATGAAGATATTAATTGCATTCATTCATTCGTTTTTTCAAAAGGCATAGTCAGTCACTGCAAATGTTTTACTACTTTCTTTATAACGTATCTATCGATAGTACGGACTTTGTTCAAAACACTCTAAAAGATAAATTTTCCATATTTTTTATTTTGTTTAGATGGAAATTCTGCGAATATATTTTCGATCACTAGGAGCCAATTTGTGCGACAATCACTCAAAATGGCGCTTTAACATTTCATAATTAAAAGCTAAAATGAGTTGTGGAAACATCTTAATGAGATGTTTTCTCTCGAGAACTGAAGTACTTATATACCAAATTTCATGGCCATATGTTCATTATACATGCTATTACAGGCGATATAAACAAACAGACATACAGACACAAAAACCGAATTTGAATTTTTAAACATCATGATTAGGTATTTCCTTTGAAGAACAAATGTATACCAAATTTCATGGCTTAATGTCAAATTTCATTTTTCGCTATACACGACACAAATAAAACAACAGATAAACACGCACACAAACATACATTTTCCTTTATTATTATAGATTAAATAATGCATTTTAAAATCGGAGATACCGATATAAAATATAAAATTAAATTACGTGTTTATGTTGCCCATTAAATCTATTGGTAGTCTTCAATGTAAAAAATTCATATTGATAAAACTTTTCATTAATTAGTTATTATATACATTATAAAGACAAGAACCTTATGCCGTTTTGATTACTTTAGTTGTATTACTCTTATTGTATTACTTTTATTATATTATTTTGATTACATTGCTTTGATTATTTGGATTATCCAGTAGAATTCCAATTAGCCGAGTCTCGGTTATACGTAAACCTGCCTATCTAAAATCATTAGTTTACCTTGTTTTTTAATTTGCGTATTAATTTAGTTTATGCTTATTTTTTTTACTTACGCTTACTTCTTTTATATTTTAATAATGAAACTATTGTGAGACGCACTTTACTAACAATAGCTAACTGAGGTAAATGTGAGGCATATAAATACGTGATAGATTAGTGATTTTAATGATACATAGTACACACACAGAGCACACAGGGACTTGACAGAGGCTGCTTACATTGATTATTGTGGTATACGCACTCACTTCATTTCTTTATAAATTATATTGTTGTTTTTACCTGCTGCTTAAATTTGATGGCTTTACGGCTGTCTTGTTATGACACGTTTTAATACATCAGAAACTGATGCATTATCTTGTACTTCAATTTACTTAAGTATTGCGTTTAGGATCTCTGTAGCCTCGGTGTGCGTAATTTTTTTACGCACATTTTGGTACTAACATGATTTGGCTCCTTTTCCATAGAATATTTTGGATCTGCCAGAACACAGTGTTGAATATTTTCTGGTAATGCGATCCAACCTGTCTACGAATACTTCGGTATCAAGAAATGCATTGATGTCGACAGTTCCAATTAAATTATCTCCTGCACGCTCGACCTCTGTTTCAAAAATTAGAGCCTTAACCGCAAGCTATAGTTTATGTTCTTTTGGTTAACCAAAAATTCCTATGGAACTTAGATCAAATCAAAATGCTTTGGTTCCATGCTGTTCAGATAAGAGGGATGCTACTCTGTCATTTCGATTACATTGATTGTAGTGATATTTTAACACTTTACATAGTACTTAAGACTTTATTCATTTTGTTTGTCAGTCCGTTTGCACGATAATAACCGTAAAAATGACTTTATCAAAATGAAATTTTAGTATACTGTAGAGACGGTATTTGGAAAATATGGGAATTGAGATGAATAATATCACCCAATTAGTTTCGGATTTAGCCCTTGTTGAAAAAGCGAAATACATTGCACCCTATGGGACCTAATTTTTCAAACATTTTGTAACAAAGTTAAAATTCACAAATTGCTTCGAAAGTTTTAGGAAATATTCAAATTATCACATAAAATGCATAAAAAAAATTTTTCAGCAAAATATGTTGAGTAGTTTTTTAATTACTAATTGAAATAATAATTACACTCATGATATATGAAGAGATCACGTGACTCATTGTAAAATGAAATACGGTATCCATTTTTCTTCCGCTGTGTAAAGACGGTTTAAATTTATATTTATTTTTGCACTCGTCATAAAACCGCTTTATTTTTATTTATTACCTGCATAACTAATGTCTGAGCCTACGCAATTATCATATATTTAATTTTAAATGATCACTGAACCTTGATTATTTCTACAACGGAGTTTAATTTTAACGCATGTAGAATGTAACAAAATCAGGAGTTTATAAAGTGAGATGTATAAGAATTGCTGAAATTTTTTCACGTAAAATTATTTAACTGTTGAGTCTGTAATATAAATGAAGAGATGAATGAAATTATTAATTTATTTTGCATTGAGAGGCAGACGATTTATACTTCGATGACTCCATTTGAATAAAGTTCATTTTGTGTAACTAGTATTGTCTTTTTCGAAGAAGTTTTAATTTTTCAAGTATAATAAATTACTTTAGTATGTAATTGAAAAAGTATCAATGTTAAATGTATCACATTTTAGAGGTGTTTAAATAAAATTGAATTTATGCATGATTGATCTTTCTGGTTTAATATTATACTTATTTAATTTACGCAATCTAATAAATTTATCATTTTCTTTCTGCTAAACTCTGATAATATATATTCCCATTTTGATGTAAAAGATAGCACATTCATTTAATATCAGAGTAAATTTGAAATAAATCTTTGGCGAAATTTTCCTTTGATCTATAAACACTGACATGATATATATTTTCTCTTATCAATAAAAAGAGATGGCAGGCTCTTAATTTGAAGACACACCCTTAAGTATTAACGATTTTCTTCATCTAGTCCATTTTAATTAAGGGCTTCTGTCATTGACTTCTGCTGAATTGGGCGAATGATTTTTTCATACCTTTCTGTCATCCTAAAGGCAAGTTAGGATAGAACGAACGGCAAGTAAAAAATACCACAAAATTAATGAATGGATATCGGAAAATCTAGTTTTGTAATAAGATTTTTTTTCTAATAACTTCTTTACACTGCATTTAGTATTTTAAATGTCACTTTACGAATGATTAATAAAACATAGTTATAGGAGTTAAGAGCATAAAATGTCAGATAATGTGTTTTATATTGATGTGTAAATATTTAGATAAATTCCAATGTTTGCATCACACCACGTTATATTTCAGTAAAACTTTAGCCATGAGTCAGACTTATATATTCTTAATTAGTCATACAGAAATTTCGTAGAAATTCCTATTCTTCAGAGCAATATGTTGGAATGTTCTAAAAACATCACGCTGATTTTAGTATGATTAAATTTATATTTCATCTCAAAATAGGCTAAATACTGAATGTTTCGTGCCAATGTTTTGTGTCTCACAAAATGCGCAAATTTATGCTTCACCGCAAATAAATTATTTTTAACAGTTAAAATCTGAGAACTGGTTTCTCTAATGCACATTTTGCGGGAAACTTTTTAAAATTTAGATTTTTCAATTTTACATAATAAGTATTTTATGAGCTAAACTATAGTCCACCAAATTTAAAAATATATTGCGATTCTTAAAATTATTAATAATAAAGTGATGATTTAGTTGGCCTGATTATATAGTGTTTAAAGCATCACTCCTCACGAAAACAACATATAACTATCCAAATGTGTCCCTTTAAGCACACAGACGACAAGATAAATTATATAATTAAGTAGATTATGTGACAATCAAGAACAAAATATAATTTTTGTTTTAAATTTTGACAGATTAAATACTTTCAATTTTGCCCATTGATTTTGAACAAATTTGTATGATAAGGAAAAAATGTATTTGTTATTTTAGATTTCGGAAATATTATTTTCTAAACTTGCAATGATATGTTAACAATGATAATTCTAAAATACAAAATTATAATATAACTAGCAGCATACCCGTTCTTCATACGGAGTATATAATATAAAGGAATTTATAATTTGCAATCATGTGCAAATTCTGTTAAAATATTAAATTTATTGCTCACTAGCAGCATACCCGTTCTTCGTACGGAGTATATAATATAAAGAAACTTGAAATTCATAATCATGCCCAAATTCTTATAGTATACTAAATGACATGTTTAATCAAAATATTCTGTTAAAATATTTAATATAATGCTCCTAAAAAGAAGTTTAAGAATATCTGTTCTCGCTATATAAAATTATCTTCATGGACATATCTGAAGAATAAAACATCTTGGACCCCTTATGTAAGCAAATATAAAAAAAAATATGGAATTGAATCAATATATGCAAAATAAAATTGTATGGGACCCGTACTAATTATATACGCGAATATTAGAAAATATAACCTGTATTAGTAGATTACATGTATAAATTGAAAATACCAATAAACCCGTAATCTTTAAATCTGAAGACAGTCATTTATTCCAATATATGTCAAAATTAAAGTGCTAAAATTATATGGGAAGATATACACGTACTACTTATAATGTCCGATTATTAGTAGAAGATTACCCGTTTTGCAATATGAGTCACAAATGTTTTTTGGTAAAATACAACAGACGACGTAATAAATTGAATATATAATTAATCCCCTTAATCTTCATACCAGAAGACTGTACTTGATTCCAATATATATGCCAATATATGTCAAAATATATGCCAATATACCTGTACTACTTATATTCTCGTAGGTTAGAAGATATACCCGTGCATTCCTAGAAGATTACTCGTACAACGTACAATATGCGTGTGTCATTAATTTTTGCCGCAATAAAACAATGGCGTAATAACTTAAAAATATCAATAATCCCTGAATCAATAATTCCGGAAAATATCAATAATAATAATAATTAAACCTGAAGAGTATAATTGATATTATCCAGTCCAAAATGAAATGGCAAAGAAATTTATTTTATATACATATCTTCATTATTCAAATCGGAAAGGATTTAATAAAAATCGTCTGCCGCATAAACACATTGGATTTAAATCCGTTGCTAAGCGACATGATGTCATTTGCTTCAAATAAATTGGTAGAAAAAATATCGTCTAAATAGTTATATTTCTATGGAACATTTGGCGACAGTTTCGTCAAATTAGCGACATTTTAAAAAATCGCCAAATTTATCGCCAAGTGGGACTGTAGAACTGAGAGTTCCACTTTGCGACAAATTGACGAAATATCATCACAATACTATCCCCTAACAAAAAACAATTAATATCATTTATGTAGCGCAATTTTATCAATTTCAAGATATTTTTATAGATTTGAAAACATTTTTATCAATTTGGTGACATTTTAAAAATTCGCTAATTTATTACTAAGTAGGATGGTTGGTCTGACAGAGAAATGCTAACCAAACATCATTTCAGTACTTTCTTCTAACAAAACAAAAAAAAATTTCATTGATATGCAGAAGACCCAAGCCACACGACCAACCCGAAGGTTTATGGCAGCTGTTTGTGTGTCGTTTATATCAATTGGGCGACATTTCCGTCAATTTGGCAAAGTTTAAGAAAAGTTGTCAAATTAGCGATATCCCTCCAAATTCGTAGCTTTGAATTTGCAGATCTGAATGAAACATTCTTATCCCGTTTCAATATACTAAATGAAAACACTACAATTGTATTAGAAGATATACCCGCTCTACTCTTTTTCTGTTTCAACAATCGGCTATATGAATTTATTGGCTAAACACAATATATGAGTTTAGTAGCTAAATACGATATAAGCTTGAAAACTCTTTGCCAAAATAAATGAAATTGATGTACGCAGTCAGCAATTAATATAATTAAAAGAAAAATCAAACCGTCCATTCATAAGATATATTTTATATCCATTTATCCATTTATTTATTATTTAAATCGAAAAAAAAAATAATAAAAACATTAACAAACACATTTAATTTAATTGCGATGCCGAGCAACATGATATATCCTCCTAAAATGTTAAGATTTATTAACCACTAACAGCACACCCGTTATTCGTGCGGAGTGTATAATTTAAAGAAACTTAAAGTTCGCAATCATGTGCAAATTCTGTTAAAATATTAAATTTATTGCTCCTAAAGAGAAGTTTAAGAATATATGTTCTCACTATGCAAAATTATCTTCACGATCAGATCTGAGGAATAAAACATCCTGCCCCCTTTTGTAAGCAAATTTACAGAAGAAAAAATAGGAATTGAATGAATATATGCAACCCCGTACTAATTATATTGTCGCAGATCAGAAAATATGCCAATGTGTTAGTAGAAGATTACCCGTATTACAATATGCGTCTCAAAAATATTTGCCAAAATAAAAGAGATGACGTAATAAATTGAAAACATCAATAATATCCGTACTCTTTATACCAGAAGGTCGTAATTGATTCCAATATATGCCAATATATATCAAAACATATGTCAATATACCTGTGCTACTTATATTCTCGTAGATTAAAAGATATACACGTGTATTTGTAGAAGATTCGTACAACATACAATATATGAGTTTAAACAATTTTTGTCTTAATAAAATAATTGCATAATAACTTGAAAATATCAATAATCCTTGAATCAATAACCCCCGAAAATATAAATAATAATAATTTTTAAACCTGAAGACCGTAATTGATATTATCCAGTCAAAAATGCTATAAGAAAAATCAAATCGTTCTTTTCTAAAATATATTTTTATATCCATTTATTTATTATTCAAATCGAAAAAATAATTATTAAAATTAACAGACAGATTTAATTTAATTGCGTTTCTGAGTAACATGATATAAGATAGAATCTTATACATGTTAAATATGTCATGTCTTATAACATAAACTGCGAAATTAAATAACGATTTTGATTTCTCTATACTTCTCATTGTTCCGTAAAAGCGTGTTTTAAATAAACCATGAACCATGGAGATAGATTTCCCCTTTAAATCAAGTTTCAAACAATTCATGTTTTCAGAAAGTGACTAATTAACGCAAAAAATCTCCCATCAAACTCAGAGATTAAATTTTAATTCACTTTCAAACGATTTTCAAGCTTTTCGTTTGGATAAACCACGGAGTTAGGGAGTAGAACTCCTAAGAAAAAGTTCCGTTTTTCATTAATATCTCGACAACCCCAGGTCTTAGAAACTCGAAACTTGGACAACATTTATGGGGGGATATTTTAAGGCTATTCACCAAATTTCATTAAATTCGGTTCAGCCGTTTTTCCGTGATGATGAGACAAACGAAAATTTCGTTTTTTACTAATATCTCGAGAACCAATGGTCGTAGAAACTCAAAACACGGATATAATTTTTAGTGGGGCTATTTCTGGGCTACCCACAAAATTTCATCAAATTCAGTTCAGCCGTTCTCCCGTGATGGTGTGACAAACAGACAGACAGACAGACAGACAGATTTTCATTTTTATTTATATGGATAAAGAGAAGTTTAAGAATATCTGTTCTCACTATGCAAAATTATCTTCACGGGCAGATCTGAAGAATAAAACATCCTGGCACCTTTTGTAAGCAAATTTACAAAACAAAGGATTTGAATCAATATATGCAACCCCGTACTACTTATATTGTCGCAGATTAGAAAATATGCCAGTGTGTTAGAAGAAGCTTACCCGTATTGCAATATGTGTCTCAAAAATATTTGTCAAAATAAAAGAGATGACATAAAAAATTGAAAGTATCAAAAATCCCCGTAATCTTAATACCAGAAGGTCGTAATTGATTCGAACATATGTCAATATATATCAAAATGTATGCCAATATACCTGTACTACTTATATTCTCGTAGATTGGAAGATATACCCATGCATTTGTAGAAGTTTACTCGTACAACGTACTATATATGAGTTTCAACAATTTTCGTCATAATAAAGCAATTCCATAATAATTTGAAAATATCTATAATGATGTTTAAACCTGAAGACCGTAATTGATATTATCCAGTCAAAAATTCAATGTCAATGAAATTTATTTTATATATACATATTTTTACTATTCAAATCGAAAAATATTTTTAAAAAATCATATGCCGCATAACATATTGGATCCGTTGCTAAGCGACATGATATCAATTGCTTTAAATAAATTGATGGAAATCATATCATCTGAATAATGCAATCTCCATGGAAGGTTTGGCGACATTTTCGTCAATTTAGCTATAACCTAAAAAGTCGCCAAATTTATCGCCAAGTGGGACTGTAGAACTGATAATCCCATTATGCGACAAAATGACGAAACATCATCACAATACTATCCCCTAACAAAATACAATTAATTTCATTTATTAAGCGCGATTTTATCAATTTCATGATATTTTTATGGATTTAGAAATATTTTTACCAATTTGGTGATATTAAAAAAATTCCTTAAATGTGTTACTAAGTAGGATGGATGGACTGGCCGACAAATGCTACAGAAACATCATTTCAGTACTTTATTCTTATAAAACAAATTTAATTTCATTGATTTGGGTCATTTTTATCAATTTGGAGACATGTCCACTAATTTGGTAAAGTTTAAGAAAAGTTACCAAGTTATTTAGAGATATTCCTCTAAATTCGCAGCTCTGAATTTGCAGATCCGAAGAATAAAATATCCTGATCCCGTTTGTATATACTAAATGAAAACAGTAAAATTGTATTAGAAGATACATACACCCGTTCTACTCTTTTTCTGCTTCAACAATCGGCTAAATGAATTTATTGGGTAAACACAATATATGAGTTTATTAGCTAAAAACAATATATGAGCTTGAATCCTCTTTGCTAAAATAAATGAAAGTGATGTACGCAGTCCGCAATATATATAATTAAAAGAACAAACAAACCGTTCATTTATAAAATATATTTTTACATCCATTTATTTATTATACAAATAAAAAAATAATAATAGATATTAACAACACATTTAATTTCATTCCGTTGCCGAGCAACATGATATAAGATAGAATCTTCCTCATAAAACGCGAAATTAAATAGCCATTTTGATTTCTTTATACGTTGAGTAAAAGCTTGTGAGAGATGAACCATGGAGGTAGATTTATCCATTTAAATTCATGTTTCAAACAATTTATGTTTTCCTATAGTGACTAATTAATGCAAAAATCCTGCACCAAACTCGGAAATAAAGTTTTATTTCATTTTGGCGTTTAAAACAAACGATTTTCATCCTTTCCGTTTGGATAAACCACGGAGTTGGAGAGTAAATCTCCTAAGAAAAAGTTCCGTTTTTCATTAATATCTCGACAACCCCTGGTCTTAGATACTCGAAACTTGGACAAAGTTTATGGAGACCTATTTCAAGACTATCCACAAAATTTCATTAAATTCGGTTCAGCCGTTTTTCCGTGATGATGAGACAAACGAAAATTTCGTTTTTTACTAATATCTTGAGAACCACTGATCGTAGAAACTCAAAACACAGACTAAATTTTAAGTGGAGCTATTTCTAGGCTACCCACAAAATTTCATCAAATTCGGTTCAGCCGTTCTCCCGTGATGATGGGACAAACAGACAGACAGATTTTCAATTTTATTTATATAGATACTAGGATACTATAAAATAGTTTTTACATTTATATAGACTACGTATCTAATTAGAACTAATTTGGATATTTTATACTTTTCATAAATTGAGTAATGGCAAATTTAACAATTTATTTAAAATAAACAAATTTGTATGGTTAGAATAGATGTTATTCGAAATGTCAAAGTTCATTAACTATTCTCTGTGCAGAACTATGATAATACTCGTAAAATAAATTGCGCTAGAAATACAGGATTATTTTCCAGTTTATTGTCTTGGAGTCTTATTCAGTTTACTTGGGGGAATTACAGTTTGCATTTTATTATGGGAATTATAAAATATAATTATAATATTAAATGCTTCAAGTCAGTTGTGTAAAACTTTTGGGATATTGAAATCATATTTTGAGATTCATTTAAACTACTTGATGGACTTTTATTACATACCTTTATAGGTTTTTTTTAAAGGGAGATAGGTGTCTCAACCTCCTCCTTCAAACTGAAAAATTGGAGAATCTGAACTAAAGTTACACAAAATATTTTCGAAATTTAAATGTGCACGCAGAATACGACATTAATACAGTTTCACATAAAATTTAGCATTTTTTTTTTAAATCCACTACTTTTAATGCAGAAACGATTAAATCGATACATTCTCAAATTTCTGGCCCATTTCTGCTCAAGTAATATCATGTTTGCAAATGTCTGGCACAAATCAAAAAGCAAGCTGGGAACTCCTATCGAACTCCTGGGAACTCCTATCGAACAACTAGGAACTCATACTGTCCTAGGAAATTAAATCACACTGGACTGGTTTCAGAAACATCCTTTAACTTTCCTGTGAACTGCAATACTAAAATTGAATAAAAAAATCATCAAATTAAAAATATATTTAATCCTGGCTGCTGAGAGGTTAAAGGCATAATGTAATTTTTGATCCCATAAATCAGAAGGCAAAAATCCCTGTATTCCCCCCCCCAAAACCAACAAAGATCGATTTTTTTCCTTAAGGCCCGGACGGTATGACCTCCTCAAAGGTCTGTTTGGACTTCCGAGACTGTGCCACCCAATTTAGACCGTAACCCAATGGGAACTACATCACCAGAGACTATACACTTCTTCCCTGCCACAAATCTCTTGGAAGGACTTTTAAAACCATATATATTAGGTGTCCATTCTCTGTGTGAACATGGGTGAACAGCTTGTGCAAAGTTGAGAATTTAACTCGGTTCCTCCAGGTGCAATTTACGTGCTTTAACTACTTTGCGATCGGCTAGTAGATCGCAATCTTCGGGTTGAATACTACCGGTCTAGATCATCGTTTTGATTATTGAACTGTCAGCTTAAAAAACATTTTAAGGGCTTTTTAAGTGATTTCTTTGAAGGACAAAATTCCTACAAAGATGTTTTTTTTTTCTTTCTGACAAATGTGTTTGGAAGTCAACTGGTGTCCCTTACTGAATATTTTAAAACCTGTATTTGAAAGAAATAGGGCATGCAAAATATTTGGCCAATTTACACTTATTAAGTTACACAACTGTATCTCTAGTTTCGTGTGCTCAGAATCTTTGCCGTTACAGTTATGACAGTTATTTATTCCCTAATATTCAATCTGGGGAAAGTGATGTAAGGATATATATTAAAACGTGAATGAAAATTCAAACTACGCATCAGACATTCAACGACAACTAAAAATCAAACATTACAAATAATTAAGCTATAATATATATTTATACGAAGTGTTCAAAACGATCTTCTTAAAGGTGAAAATTCTTTAAATAGGAAACTCAATAAATGTAATCATTAATTCATGGAAGTATTAAAACGCTCGTGAAAAAGTAAAGTACATCAATTAATTCATAACAGGTATCAACCCGTTTTGAAGTGTAAAACAATACACCTTCAGGAAGTAAAGAATGAGCAGTCGCTACTTCCAAACAAGGTAGGTTTGTTTGAATAAAATATGTACACATTCTGAGATGAAACCGCGCCCTCCTCATCTCTAATATGACTTCTGTATTTTAATTCTGAAGAAGGGTGCTGTTTTATTGTCTTTGAAATAGGGTGATACTTATCAACAAATAATCCCTGTACTTAACTAAGTTTTATTTTTCAGTTTATCGTAAACTATTTTGAATGCATATAGTAAATTTGAGGTAAGTTTATTGTAATTTATTTGTAGTTAGCTTATAGTAAATTTATAGTATGTTTATTGTAAACTATTTTTTAATGTATATAGATGAATCAAAAATTTTTTCTGGCTTCATATGCAAAAGACATTCAATTAAAACATGAGAAATATTTCGTTTCCAGGGCGATCTTACTTAATTAAGATAAAAATCGAAAAATATATTCACATTTGCATGTTACTTAAGAAATATCTTTAAGTATATTTTCTACTTTGGAGAATAGAAGATATTTATCTTGTCAATAATAGGTTGTTTTAGATCAGCATTCCTTTAGGGAAGTGTGCAAACACGATCTTCCTACAAGGAATACGGTGCAAAAGAAGGAATAAATACTTTTAAGGATACAGACATTCGATAAACTAAATATTTATTATGATAAATGTTTGTCTAATTATATTTATATGAAATTAAAATAAATATATGTGAACATTAGATATGCCTTAATACTTATTTTAAAGTGTATCTTTTATTTACATTATTCTTTAACATCAATTTCACATTTCAAAAACATCTAAAATACCATTTGAACAATAAGACATTCGAAAGAAAGAAAGACATACATTTGATTTTAATTTCATATAATCATTGTATAGATATTCTTGTAACTTTTGTACTAATTTAAATATTAAACTTGTCTTCATGCATACAATTATACCAGACTTACTGGAAACAAAATGGATGTAAATAGCTTGTTTATTTATATGCATTTATATAACTGACATAATTAAAAATGTATTAGTTATAGTTCTGCTATGTATGTAATTTTTCATTAATTCTCAAAAGCTAAGAAAATAAAATTTTATTTTATGAAAATTGTTTTATCTTTTGTAGTTTTAAATTTTGCTAGTCCGTCTATATGTGGTCAAACAATCGCTCTATATTCTCGTTCTGTCGTCGCTCTAGGACGTCCGCCACTGAAATCTGCCATTCGAGACCCATTCCTGGCAACATGGTCTAATTTCTGCATCGCTCCTGCGCAAATGCCAAGCTATGCTTCGGTGTGCACATCCAGCCTCATGCACTCCGACCGATTCTTTCAAATTCCTTCATGTGATCGTAGTGGCTGCGAATTCGCCCGGCGAGGCTTTGTTACAATCAAGGTACGTACACGCAATCGAAATCCACTGCGCGTTTTGTTTTTGAAAGCAAGTTTCGCTGCTCATATACATCACCATGGCGCTTAGTTTCAATTCGCTGCAGTTTCGATTATTCATTCATTGGCAGCGAATTTTTGATCATTTACATATTCGGTCGACAGGTTTTTGCATTTAGAGTTTCATTAATATCGGATTATTTTTCGGGGTGGTCGATTTTTTTGTCTTAGAGTATATTATCAGAAAGACCATTTGCATCAGCTAGAGTAAATTCATACGTTCCAGTTTACTATACTATGGGTTTCAAAAAGTCTTCTCTCATTTTTTGCCAATATTTCTTATCTTCTATAACTATAATAATTTGTTATATAACCTAAGGAAAGGGATACCACGACTTCATTTTTCGTATGTAATTCTTTTATTGCAAGGATATATTTTAAAATAGTTTTATTCCCCCTTTGGAGTAGAAAATTGAAATTTCCCTGTCTCATTCCAGTTTAAAAATCTTACCGATTCAAATTTTGAAGTCAAGCCCTTGATGCAGCAATCAGAATTATGTTAGAATATGCTCTTACTAGAGCTAGAAGCACAGTAACATACTTCCAATTTAATTTATGCCAACGTGATCTAATGAAAATGATTCTGGTAGGAAAACCGATGCATGCAATAACTTCTACTCTTTTGTGTACGCGGTAATTATTTAAGTGTTATGAGCTATGTAAAGTTAGAATACTTTTCCATATTCTTTCAAATGCAGATTAAATATTTCCTAATTAGTTCTTCATTTAGCCTTTCATGGCTCTTTTAACTTTCCCTGCAATACATTGTAATGCATAGGGAAAGTATCGGAATCATGCCAAAAATCACAACTCGAGTTTTCGACGGATCTACGCGTGTCGAGACCTCTAGAATGCGAAAAAACTATTTTTAGTGTGACGTCTTTGTGTCTGTCTGTCTGCGTGTCTGTGTGTCTGTCTGTCTGTGTGTCTGTGTGTCTGTCAGTCTGTGTGCCTGTCTGTCTTTGTATATTTTGTATCCACTCTAAATAAAAAACTAATTGACCGAATTTCACAAAATTTGGTAGATAAGTCACTTGTGGGCCAATCTGATGCTGATTAGTTTTGGGCACAATTCGGGATAAAAGAACGCTCCTTTTTTTCGCAATTGCCCTCGAAAGTCTGTATCCACTCTGGCTGAAGAACTAATGGCCTGCAAAATAGCCTGCAAATGGCCTGCAAATGGCAAGCAAAATGGCCTACAAAAATCGTCAAAATCTAAAATGAAAAACTACATTTACTCAAAAATATCCATTAAATGCTTGTTTTATACGTAATTTTTAACGATGAAAAGAATTAGACCAACCCCATTACACTTGGACTAGCCGTTCTCAAAGATACTTTAGTTTTTTCGTATTTTCTCTACGCCATCTTTGAAAATAAGTCCAGTTACCAAAAAAGAATAAAAACTGAATTAAAAGTGAATTAAATTTCATTGAAATAAAAATAACGTGGTTATAAGTCTGTAGGGAAAGTCATGTGCTGCCCACATCAGATTTTGTTCTCTTTTAATTTACGCTTTACTCCTATGGACTTCATCTTAAAGTCGCCTTTTTTATGCTAGCTGAGTATCATGGCGATTGTCGTCAATTGTCACAAATATTCATAAAATTAAAGCATACAGAACGATTTGTTTCTGCCAGTGCAGTTAATATTTATTTGGTGCTGATGAGATCGTACGAAAATTAATCCTAGATACTGATTCTGGTTAATATGCCGATCATATAAATTCCGACGTTCATTCTGTTTAATTTGCTTATTTCTAAATCTTTATAGAAACGTAACGTACAGTATCATGAAAGGCTAATTTATTCTTTGCTTGCTGTCAAGTCCTTCAAATGTGGTGTATAAATTTAAAATTTAAATTTAACGTTATATTAGCTATTTAACATTTAGATTTAGGTTATAGTTTTACCACAATGTATTTCAATCCCTGTCTTTCGTATAGTTATATTATTTTGTGAAACTTTTTGAGAATGGTCAGTTCAATAATTTACATTTGAAGTTTATCCATCACATTTTGTTGCAGTATAAAATATAAAGCTGTTTAAGTAAAAAATAGTCACCAATTACGCTTAACAAGTTTAAACTGCATTAAAGAAATGTTTGAGTAAGTGAATATATCAAAGAGACTGGCTTGGTTCAACAACATATGTACTACGTCTCGTTCATGGCTATGTGCAGATATATACAGCTTAAAATGGATTATTTCTGGATTTCAGTCGCATTGTCGAAACCAGTTTTGTCTCTGTACTTTTAGGAGATATCTTGCTGATAAATGCAATGTTAAAATTTCGTTTGAATATATTTCATTTGCTGAAATATATTTTACGTATATTCGAGACAAAGGGAAAATAAATACTTTAAATATACACATTTAAAACCATACTAGGTATATTTGTATAATAAAAACTTCGTTAGAACAGAGTATATAAATGTTGATTAAATGCATCAATGGTTTTCAAAAGCATTAGCTGTTTTGTCAGCATGAATGAGACATAATACCAGTACCAACAAGTACAATATTAGTAACGATTTACATGATCTTGCTTTTGTTGGCACTGTGGCTTTGTGTCATTTATCCTAACAAAGAAGACTCTTTACTACCTTTGAAACCGGTTGATATTTTCGATTAAACTTTATATGCAGTATTCAAACGAAGTTTTAATTTAACAGAGTCATTCTCACAAGAGTTGGATATTTTTTTTTACATTTTTAAAACTTTACAACACAGTTGAAAAGTGTTAATGATTTTGTTCATTCTGACTGTCTATCTGTCTGTCCCTTAGCACGATAACTGTGGTAAAAATGACTTTATCAAAATAAAATTTTAGTATATTGTTCAGACGGTCTGTTGGACCTATGGGAATATAAATGAACAATATCACCCAATTAGTTTTGGATTGAACCCGGGTTGAAAAAATGAAATACATTGAACTCTATGGGACCTAATTTTTCAAACATTTTTAAAGCCAATTTAAAATTCACAAATTGCTTCGAAAGTTTTGGAAAATGTTCAAATTATCCCATAAAATATATACAAAAATTTCAACAAAATATATTCAGCAGTTTTTTAAATAAAAATTAAAATAATAATTATATCCTTTACTAGCAGCATACCCGTTCTTCGTACGGAGTATATAATATAAAGAAACTTGAAATTCATAATCATGCCCAAATTCTTATAGTATACTAAATGACATGTTTAATCAAAATATTCTGTTAAAATATTTTATATAATGCTCCTAAAAAGAAGTTTAAGAATCTCTGTTCTCGCTATATAAAATTATCTTCATGGACATATCTGAAGAATGAAACATCTTGGACCCCTTATGTAAGCAAATATAAAAAAAAATATGGAATTGAATCAATATATGCAAAATAAAAGCGTTAAAATTGTATGGGACCCGTACTAATTATATACGCGAATATTAGAAAATATAACCTGTATTAGTAGATTACATGTATAAATTGAAAATACCAATAAACCCGTAATCTTTAAATCTGAAGACAGTCATTTATTCCAATATATGTCAAAATTAAAGTGCTAAAATTATATGGGAAGATATACACGTACTACTTATAATGTCCGATTATTAGTAGAAGATTACCCGTTTTGCAATATGAGTCACAAATGTTTTTTGGTAAAATACAACAGACGACGTCATAAATTGAATATATAATTAATCCCCTTAATCTTCATACCAGAAGACTGTACTTGATTCCAATATATATGCCAATATATGTCAAAATATATGACAATATACCTGTACTACTTATATTCTCGTAGGTTAGAAGATATACCCGTGCATTCCTAGAAGATTACTCGTACAACGTACAATATGCGTGTTTCAGCAATTTTTGCCGCAATAAAACAATGGCGTAATAACTTAAAAATATCAATAATCCCTGAATCAATAATTCCGGAAAATATCAATAATAATAATGTTTAAACCTGAAGAGTATAATTGATATTATCCAGTCCAAAATGAAATGGCAATGAAATTTATTTTATATACATATCTTCATTATTCAAATCGGAAAGGATTTAATAAAAATCGTCTGCCGCATAAACACATTGGATTTAAATCCGTTGCTAAGCGACATGATATCATTTGCTTCAAATAAATTGGTAGAAAAAATATCGTCTAAATAGTTATATTTATATGGAACATTTGGCGACAGTTTCGTCAAATTAGCGACATTTTAAAAAATCGCCAAATTTATCGCCAAGTGGGACTGTAGAACTGACAGTTCCACTTTGCGACAAATTGACGAAATATCATCACAATACTATCCCCTAACAAAAAACAATTAATATCATTTATGTAGCGCAATTTTATCAATTTCAAGATATTTTTATAGATTTGAAAACATTTTTATCAATTTGGTGACATTTTAAAAATTCGCTAAATGTATTACTAAGTGGGATGGTTGGTCTGACAGAGAAATGCTAACCAAACATCATTTCAGTACTCTCTTCTAACAAAACAAAAAAAAATTTCATTGATATGTAGAAGACCCAAGCCACACGACCAACCCGAAGGTTTATGGCAGCTGTTTGTGTGTCGTTTATATCAATTTGGCGACATTTCCGTCAATTTGGCAAAGTTTAAGAAAAGTTGTCAAATTAGCGATATCTATCCAAATTCGTAGCTTTGAATTTGCAGATCTGAATGAAACATTCTTATCCCGTTTCAATATACTAAATGAAAACATTACAATTGTATTAGAAGATATACCCGCTCTACTCTTTTTCTGTTTCAACAATCGGCTATATGAATTTATTGGCTAAACACAATATATGAGTTTAGTAGCTAAATACGATATAAGCTTGAAAACTCTTTGCCAAAATAAATGAAATCGATGTACGCAGTCAGCAATTAATATAATTAAAAGAAAAATCAAACCGTCCATTCATAAGATATACTTTTATATCCATTTATCCATTTATTTATTATTTAAATCGAAAAAAAATAATAAAAACATTAACAAACACATTTAATTTAATTGCGATGCCGAGCAACATGATATATCCTCCTAAAATGTTAAAATTTATTAACCACTAACAGCACACCCGTTATTCGTACGGAGTGTATAATTTAAAGAAACTTAAAGTTCGCAATCATGTGCAAATTCTGTTAAAATATTAAATTTATTGCTCCTAAAGAGAAGTTTTAGAATATATGTTCTCACTATGCAAAATTATCTTCACGATCAGATCTGAAGAATAAAACATCCTGCCCCCTTTTGTAAGCAAATTTACAGAAGAAAAAATAGGAATTGAATGAATATATGCAACCCCGTACTAATTATATTGTCGCAGATCAGAAAATATGCCAATGTGTTAGTAGAAGATTAAACGTATTACAATATGCGTCTCAAAAATATTTGCCAAAATAAAAGAGATGACGTAATAAATTGAAAACATCAATAATATCCGTACTCTTTATACCAGAAGGTCGTAATTGATTCCAATATATGCCAATATATATCAAAACATATGTCAATATACCTGTACTACTTATATTCTCGTAGATTAAAAGATATACACGTGTATTTGTAGAAGATTCGTACAACATACAGTATATGAGTTTAAACAATTTTTGTCATAATAAAATAATTGAATGATAACTTGAAAATATCAATAATCCTTGAATCAATAATCCCCGAAAGTATAAATAATAATAATTTTTAAACCTGAAGACCGTAATTGATATTATCCAGTCAAAAATGCTATAAGAAAAATCAAATCGTTCTTTTCTAAAATATATTTTTATATCCATTTATTTATTATTCAAATCGAAAAAATAATTATTAAAATTAACAGACAGATTTAATTTAATTGCGTTTCTGAGTAACATGATATAAGATAGAATCTTATAACATGTTAAATATGTCATGTCTTATAACATAAACAGCGAAATTAAATAACGATTTTGATTTCTCTATACTTCTCATTGTTCCGTAAAAGCTTGTTTTAAATAAACCATGAACCATGGAGATAGATTTCCCCTTTAAATCATGTTTCAAACAATTCATGCTTTCAGAAAGTGACTAATTAACGCAAAAAATCTCCCATCAAACTCAGAGATTAAATTTTAATTCACTTTCAAACGATTTTCAAGCTTTTCGTTTGGATAAACCACGGAGTTAGGGAGTAGAACTCCTAGGATAAGGTTCCGTTTTTCATTAATATCTCGACAACCCCAGGTCTTAGAAACTCGAAACTTGGACAAAAGTTATGGGGGGATATTTCCAGGCTATTCACCAAATTTCATCAAATTCGGTTCAGCAGTTTTTCCGTGATGATGAGACAAACGAAAATTTCGTTTTTTACTAATATCTCGAGAACCACTGATCGTAGAAACTCAAAACACGGATATAATTTTAAGTGGGGCTATTTCTGGGCTACCCACAAAATTTCATTAAATTCGGTTCAGCCGTTCTCCCGTGATGGTGTGACAAACAGACAGACAGACAGACAGACAGACAGACAGACAGATTTTCATTTTTATTTATATAGACTAGCAGCATACCCGTTCTTCGTACGGAGTATATAATATAAAGAAACTTGAAATTCATAATCATGCCCAAATTCTTATAGTATACTAAATGACATGTTTAATCAAAATATTCTGTTAAAATATTTAATATAATGCTCCTAAAAAGAAGTTTAAGAATCTCTGTTCTCGCTATATAAAATTATCTTCATGGACATATCTGAAGAATGAAACATCTTGGACCCCTTATGTAAGCAAATATAAAAAAAAAATATGGAATTGAATCAATATATGCAAAATAAAAGCGTTAAAATTGTATGGGACCCGTACTAATTATATACGCGAATATTAGAAAATATAACCTGTATTAGTAGATTACATGTATAAATTGAAAATACCAATAAACCCGTAATCTTTAAATCTGAAGACAGTCATTTATTCCAATATATGTCAAAATTAAAGTGCTAAAATTATATGGGAAGATATACACGTACTACTTATAATGTCCGATTATTAGTAGAAGATTACCCGTTTTGCAATATGAGTCACAAATGTTTTTTGGTAAAATACAACAGACGACGTAATAAATTGAATATATAATTAATCCCCTTAATCTTCATACCAGAAGACTGTACTTGATTCCAATATATATGCCAATATATATCAAAATATATGCCAGTATACCTGTACTACTTATATTCTCGTAGGTTAGAAGATATACCCGTGCATTCCTAGAAGATTACTCGTACAACGTACAATATGCGTGTGTCAGCAATTTTTGCCGCAATAAAACAATGGCGTAATAACTTAAAAATATCAATAATCCCTGAATCAATAATTCCGGAAAATATCAATAATAATAATGTTTAAACCTGAAGAGTATAATTGATATTATCCAGTCCAAAATGAAATGGCAATGAAATTTATTTTATATACATATCTTCATTATTCAAATCGGAAAGGATTTAATAAAAATCGTCTGCCGCATAAACACATTGGATTTAAATCCGTTGCTAAGCGACATGACATCATTTGCTTCAAATAAATTGGCAGAAAAAATATCGTCTAAATAGTTATATTTCTATGGAACATTTGGCGACAGTTTCGTCAAATTAGCGACATTTTAAAAAATCGCCAAATTTATCACCAAGTGGGACTGTAGAACTGACAGTTCCACTTTGCGACAAATTGACGAAATATCATCACAATACTATCCCCTAACAAAAAACAATTAATATCATCTATGTAGCGCAATTTTATCAATTTCAAGATATTTTTATAGATTTGAAAACATTTTTATCAATTTGGTGACATTTTAAAAATTCGCTAAATGTATTACTAAGTAGGATGGTTGGTCTGACAGATAAATGCTAACCAAACATCATTTCAGTACTCTCTTCTAACAAAACAAAAAAAAATTTCATTGATATGTAGAAGACCCAAGCCACACGACCAACCCGAAGGTTTATGGCAGCTGTTTGTGTGTCGTTTATATCAATTTGGCGACATTTCCGTCAATTTGGCAAAGTTTAAGAAAAGTTGTCAAATTAGCGATATCCCTCCAAATTCGTAGCTTTGAATTTGCAGATCTGAATGAAATATTCTTATCCCGTTTCAATATACTAAATGAAAACACTACAGCTGTATTAGAAGATATACCCGCTCTACTCTTTTTCTGTTTCAACAATCGGCTATATGAATTTATTGGCTAAACACAATATATGAGTTTAGTAGCTAAATGCGATATAAGCTTGAAAACTCTTTGCCAAAATAAATGAAATTGATGTACGCAGTAAGCAATTAATATAATTAAAAGAAAAATCAAACCGTCCATTCATAAGATATACTTTTATATCCATTTATCCATTTATTTATTATTTAAATCGAAAAAAAATAATAAAAACAATAACAAACACATTTAATTTAATTGCGATGCCGAGCAACATGATATATCCTCCTAAAATGTTAAAATTTATTAACCACTAACAGCACACCCGTTATTCGTATGGAGTGTATAATTTAAAGAAACTTAAAGTTCGCAATCATGTGCAAATTCTGTTAAAATATTAAATTTATTGCTCCTAAAGAGAAGTTTAAGAATATATGTTCTCACTATGCAAAATTATCTTCACAATCAGATCTGAAGAATAAAACATCCTGCCCCCTTTTGTAAGCAAATTTACAGAAGAAAAAATAGGAATTGAATGAATATATGCAACCCCGTACTAATTATATTATCGCAGATCAGAAAATATGCCGATGTGTTAGTAGAAGATTACCCGTATTACAATATGCGTCTCAAAAATATTTGCCAAAATAAAAGAGATGACGTAATAAGTTGAAAACATCAATAATATCCGTACTCTTTATACCAGAAGGTCGTAATTGATTCCAATATATGCCAATATATATCAAAACATATGTCAATATACCTGTACTACTTATATTCTCGTAGATTAAAAGATATACACGTGTATTTGTAGAAGATTCGTACAACATACAGTATATGAGTTTAAACAATTTTTGTCATAATAAAATAATTGCATAATAACTTGAAAATATCAATAATCCTTGAATCAATAATCCCCGAAAATATAAATAATAATAATTTTTAAACCTGAAGACCGTAATTGATATTATCCAGTCAAAAATGCTATAAGAAAAATCAAATCGTTCTTTTCTAAAATATATTTTTATATCCATTTATTTATTATTCAAATCGAAAAAATAATTATTAAAATTAACAGACAGATTTAATTTAATTGCGTTTCTGAGTAACATGATATAAGATAGAATCTTATAACATGTTAAATATGTCATGTCTTATAACATAAACTGCGAAATTAAATAACGATTTTGATTTCTCTATACTTCTCATTGTTCCGTAAAAGCTTGTTTTAAATAAGCCATGAACCATGGAGATAGATTTCCCCTTTAAATCATGTTTCAAACAATTCATGTTTTCAGAAAGTGACTAATTAACGCAAAAAATCTCCCATCAAACTCAGAGATTAAATTTTAATTCACTTTCAAACGATTTTCAAGCTTTTCGTTTGGATAAACCACGGAGTTAGGGAGTAGAACTCCTAGGAAAAAGTTCCGTTTTTCATTAATATCTCGACAACCCCAGGTCTTAGAAACTCGAAACTTGGACAAAATTTATGGGGGGATATTTCAAGGCTATTCACCAAATTTCATTAAATTCGGTTCAGCCCGTTTTTCCGTGATGATGGGACAAACGAAAATTTCGTTTTTTACTAATATCTCGAGAACCACTGGTCGTAGAAACTCAAAACACGGATATAATTTTAAGTGGGACTATTTCTGGGCTACCTACAAAATTTCGTCAAATTCGGTTCAGCCGTTCTCCCGTGATGGTGTGACAAACAGACAGACAGACAGACAGACAGACAGACAGACAGACAGACAGATTTTCATTTTTATTTATATAGATATGAAGAGATCACGTGACCCACTTCAAAATAACATATGGCATCCATCTTGTGTCAAAATCGTGATTTTTAAAGTTCTTTTTAATTCATATTTAGTGTAGTATCCGTCCTAAAAGCGCTTTATTTTTCCTTAAATTATGTGCATCTACATACTGAAACAACGTAATTACAATATATTTGAGTTTAAATGATCATCCAACTTTGATTATTTCTACAACGAAGCCTAATTTTCACTTATGAAGGATGTAAATACCAGAAGATGTAGAATGAGTTGTATAAGAATTGCTACATTTCTTTACCCCAATTTTTCTTAGCTCATAGAGTCTGCAATATAGCTGATATGAATGAGACGATCATTGGTTTTCTACAGAGAACCCAGACGATTTTGTCGCTGACCTTTTAAGGATAGAGTTAAATCACTTGTACGACCATGGTTACAAGTTTTTAAATAAAATAAATTATTATAGTATTGTGATGAATGAAAGGAATGGAAAAATGCTTATAAATGAAATGCTGCTTTTATATAGAGGTGACTTATATTTCGGTGACGTCATTTGAATAATGTTCATTTGTTTTCGATGAAGTTTTCAAATATAATAAATTATTGTAGTAGTATGATAGTTTTAGAAATATTACAGAGGAATGTATCGCATTTTGTAGATGTTTACACCAGACGATTTATATTTCAAAGCCGTTATTGGAATGAAGTTCATTTGTTTCGATGAAGTTTTAAGTTTTAAAATATAATAAATTAATGTACTATTGTGATAATTTAAAAAATTATTACCGAGCTATGTATCGCATTTTAGAGATTTCTATATAAAATCGTATTGAAATTGGAAAGTGCTTCATAACCAATGCTTTATGCATGATTGATATTTCTTGTTTATATATTTAACATATTTATACTTATTTTAAATATCATTTTGCTACATTTAGAAATGAAATAAATATCTAATGGAGGGCATCAGAAGAAAATAACTTATCTCAAGTCAGTCAGTAGAGCTGTGATAGATGGAATATAAAGCTGTATAAAGGACATAATCTGTTAATGCATTTTAGGGATATGCATGGTATGGACTTGTGGTGAAAAACAAAATAAAAAGAATAAAAAATGTATTATGAAAAACAGTTGATGAATTCCCTATACAACTATCTGAAAAAAAAATGTATAACACAAATGATATAAGTAAAAGCAATAAAGATAATGTTTTTAGAGAAAATATATATCGATATAATGGGAATTGCAGTTTATGTATATATTTAAGGATTGTTATATAAATGTATGGGTGCTTAAATAATAATTAAATTCTGATTTGAGATTTCCATATACAAATAATTGTCGTACATATTTTTATAAATATATGCTCTGAGTGATTTATGATATATATTAATTTTTAAGTAATGGTAATTTCTTCTTTTCAGGTTGAAGATAATTCTTTACCACTTTGTGTTTCGGTGTTGATTGACGATTTAATTAATATATGTCGGAAATAGTTAATAAATTAAAAAGAGGCTGAAACGTTTTCAATAATTGATATAGTTTTTCATATATAAATATCATTTTGGCTTTCTTTTTATCATAATGATGACAATTCTTATTCAAGTTAGTCTTTCTGTAGACAAATTTCGACTTAAAAATATATGTATGAATTAGTTAATAAATGTAAAAAATAGAATGCAAAGTTTAATAAAAATATAATCGTTATCTGTTGGAAACTTCATAATAATAAAATTACGAGAATATGTATTTTTAATTTCAATAAATGAAAATAAAAATGACATGACAATAAGCAATGTAATAATATATGAGGATTAAGAAAAAAATCTAATAGGATAAAATCTAATAGGCCTGTCTAAAATAGGATAGCCTGTCAAAACAAAATAAGTCAAAAATGTCAAGATATCAAACTGTTTTAAAATAATAAGGCTTCCTTCTTTAGAATAAGATAGACAAGTAAGCACTCTAGTTAAAGCAGACAAATGTCTGCTTTGGCTGATATGACTGTTTTTAACACTTTACAACAAAGTTGAAAAGTGCTTATGACTTTGTTCATTCTGTCTGTCTGTCTGTCTGTCTGTCTGTCTGTCCGTCAGCACGATAACTGCTGTAAAAGTGACTTATTCAAAATGAAATTTTAGTATGTTGTTCAGACGGTCTGTAGGACTTATGGGATCATAAATGAACAATATCACCCAATTAGTTTTGGATTGAACCCAGGTTGAAAAAATGAAATAAATTGAGCCCTATAGGACCTAATTTTTCAAATATATTTTAAGCGGATTTAAAATTCACAAATTGCTTCGAAAATTTTAGGTAATATTCAAATTGTTCCATAAAATATATAAAAAAAAATTCAGCGAAATATATTCAGTAGTTTTTAAAATAAAAATTAAAATATTAAAAACACTTCTTATATGAAGCGATCACGTGACCATTATATTAAACATCACGTGACCCACTTCAAAATGATATATGGCATATATATTGTGTCAAAATCGTGATTTTAAAATTTCTTTTTAATTCGTATTGCGTGTTGTATTCGTCCTAAAACCACTTTAATTTTGCGTAAATTATCTGCATCTACATACTGAAACAATGCAATTACAATATATTTGAGTTTAAATGCTCATCCAAATTTGATCATTTCTACAACGAAGTCTATTTTTCACCTATGTAAAATGCAAACAGCAAAATATGTAGAATGAGTTGTATTAGAATTGCTGCATTTCTTTAACACAAAATCATTTTGTCCATTGAGTCTGCATAGCTGATATGAATTCTACGCATAGAGTTTAATTACTTGTAACTCCATGGTCTTAATTTTTAAATAAAATAAATTATTATAGTATTGTGATGAATGATATGAATGATAAATTATTTATGAATGAAATGCTGCTTTTATAGAGAGAGCCAGGCGTGTTATTTTTCTATGACGTCATTTGAATGAATTTCTGTTGTTTTCGATGAAGTTTTCAAATATAATAAATTATCGTAGTATTATGATAATTCTACAATTATTACCGAGTAATGTATCACATTTTCGAGATGTTTAAACCAGGCAATTTATATTTCAATGCCGTCATTTGAATGAAGTTCATTTTTTTCGATGGAGGTTTAAGTTTTCAAATATAATAAATTAATGTAGTATTGTGATAAATTTTAAAATATTACCGAGGAATGTATTGCAGTTGGAAAGTGTTTCATAATCAATGCTTTAAGTATGATTGATCTTTCTTGTTATTTACTTATTTAATAGACAACGACTACTTTTGATTCCAAAATGTGTTTATGCCTTTGCAATTATTTATTCTGATTTACAAACGTAGGTTTTATGCATAAGTATTCCTTAAACATTAAATTAAGCGAATTTATATAAAATAATTAAATAGCTTATATATAATTAAATTACCATGCATACTAACGAACTTAAACTCATAAAGATCCACTGACACACCAACATTTAATTTCCCTTTTTTAAAAAATTCCTCATCATTTTTATGCAGAAATTATTTCTAAAAATAATAAATTATAAGATGCATGATCTAAAAAATCTATTTAAAAACATTACTCAATAATCATATATATATATATATTTCAGTCTTTTTTGGGGACGGTATGATAAAAGAGTTCAGAATAGTATAATGGAAAATGGACTATTATGCACATCAATGTTTTGTTATGTTTCATAAAAGTGATATATATTTTCACCTCAGGGTTCCATGAATATGATTGATGTTAAGAACGTTTCTATAAACTTTGTAATAAAAATATTTCTGATTTTAAGTGCTTATTCCTATATTATTATAGAAAACTATTTGGCTTTTATAGACACATTTATCCTCCGCAGATAAATCTTAGATCTGTTAATTTAGCGTTACCATTATTATAATTAACCTATTGGTTAAACAGTTAAACTTTTATAGGAATTATTTTGCTAAACTTTTATAGAAAATATAGTATTATTTATAAAGATTTAGACACAAATAAATATAACCACTGTAGTTACTATAGTAAAAGTAGAAACGATCTTTTTTTACTTGACTAATTACTCTGTTTAAATTACTCGACAGCAAGAAGTCCGTTTTATTTGCAGAATTGATTGATATCTTTATATTTTACTATATACAACTCACTAATGGGAAATTTATTCCACAGAAAATGTCCTTTCAATTTGTGTGAATAATTTTATAATGTAACAAGTTTAAAAAATTTTACTGCCATAAATTTAAATTTTAACACACGCAAGCAATGCCATATTTAAAGCAATGATCCACTTATTCATAAAATCCAATTATCCAAACAAATGTAAAACATGATTAAGATTTAAATCAATTGTTATTGTGAAATTTGAATTATTTTCTATTTCCAATAAAATGAATACAGTGAACTCTAAATATTTCACGGACCTTTGGTGTTTTTGAGCGATATTGCAATCTACATCATTACGGTATGTAAATGTCGTATGCATAAATTTGTCATCAGTATTGAGTTGAGTTCAAAATTTCAATTCATGCGTAAGAATTTTTGTCTAAATCGTACCAGCATTTATATGAAATGTATTACTAGAAATACCAACTTTTGAAGTGATTATTACATTACTACACCAAATACTTTGTTGCAACTTTTATAAAATTAGTGCAAGTTTGCAATTAATACATTGTGAAATGTATATATGTGTGTATGTGTGTGTGAATTTATATCAACCCCTGTCTAATAAAACTAGAAATATGTATTTAGATTATGAATATTAATAAATTAAGACCTAGGTTTAATATATACTGTGACTTAATACATCTAGTTGCCGAGCGAGAGTTCGATAGTGTTACAGACGATATTGACAGGCTATGAAGATTTTTGTGGTTTT
The DNA here is from genome assembly GCA_951213105.1 of Amaurobius ferox. NCBI lineage: Eukaryota > Metazoa > Arthropoda > Arachnida > Araneae > Amaurobiidae > Amaurobius > Amaurobius ferox. The sequence continues at coordinate 90,743,796 of OX578136.1, forward strand.
TAACACTTTACAACAAAGTTGAAAAGTGTTTATGACTTTGTTCATTCTGTCTGTCTGTCTGTCTGTCCGTTAGCACGATAACTGCCGTAAAAATGACTTAATCCAAATGAAATTTTAGTATGTTGTTCAGACGGTCTGTAGGACCTATGGGAATATAAATGAATAATATCACCCAATTATTTTTGGATTGAACCCGAGTTGAAAAAATGAAATACAATGAGCCCTATGGGACCTAATTTTTCAAACATTTTTTAAGCGGATTTAAATTTCACAAATTGCTTCGAAAATTTTAAGTAATATTCAAATTGTTCCATAAAATATAAAAAAAAATTCACCAAAATATATTCAATATTTTTTTATATAAAAATTAAAATAATAATTACACCACTTATATGAAACGATCACGTGACCATGATATGAAACGATCACATGACCCACCTCAAAATGATATATGGCATCCTACTTGTTTCAAAATCGTGATTTTTTTAAGTTCTTTTTAATTCATATTGAGTGTTGTATCCGTCCTAAAACTACTTTATTTTTGCTTAAATTCTGTGCATCTACATACTGAAACAACGCAATGACAATATATTTGAGTTTAAATGCTCATCTAAATTTGATTATTTCTACAACTAAGCCCATTTTTCACCTATGTAAAATGTAAACAGCAAAATATGTAGAATGAGTTGTATTAGAATTCCTGTATTTTTTTAACACGAAATAATTTAGTCCATGGAGTCTGCATGGCTGATATGAATGAAATATTAATTGATTTCATAAAGAGAAGGACGATTTTTTTCGATGAAGTTTCAAGCATAGAGTTTAATTTTTTGTAGCTCCATGGTCTTAAACAAAATGTTTAAATAAAATAAATTATTATAGTATTGTGATGAATGAAATGAATGGGAGAAAGTTATGACTGAAATCCTGTTTGTATAGAGAGATCCAGGCGTGTTATTTTTTCTATAACGTCATTTAAATGAATTTCAGTTGTTTTCGATGAAGTTTTCAAATATAATAAATTATCGTAATATTATGATAATTCTAAAACTATTACCGATGAATGTATAACATTTTAGAGATGTTTAAACCAGGCAATTTATATTTCAATGCCGTCATTTGAATGAAGTTCATTTTTTTCGATGAAAGTTTAAGTTTTCAAATATAATAAATTAATGTGATATTGTGATAAGTTTTAAAATATTACTGAGGAATGTATTGCATTTCAGAGATGTTTGAACCAGGCAATTTATATTTCAATGCCGTCATTTGAATGAAGTTATTTTTTTTCGATGAAGGTTTAAGTTTTCAAATATAATAAATTAATGTGATATTGTGATAAATTTTAAAATATTACCGAGGAATGTATTGCATTTCAGAGATGTTTGAACCAGGCAATTTATATTTCAATGCCGTCATTTGAATGAAGTTATTTTTTTTCGATGAAGGTTTAAGTTTTCAAATATAATAAATTAATGTGGTACTGTGATAAATTTTAAAATATTACCGAGGAATGTATTGTATTTTAGAGATGTTTAAACCAGGCAATTTATATTTCAGTGCCGTCACTTGAATGAAGTTCATTTCTTTCGATGAAGGTATGAGTTTTCAAATATAATAAATTAATGCAGTATTGTGATAAGTTTCAAAATATTACCGAGGAATGTATTGCGTTTTAGACTTGTTTAAATAAAATTGCATTGAAGTTGGAAAGTGTTTCATAATCAATGCTTTAAGCATGAATGGTCTTTCTTGTCTTATCATATTCTTAACCCAGTTTTGGGCACAAGAACCGTTAGGATAGGCACCTATCCCTTCATCGCATGGCACTATATGATAACATAAAATATGGTTATTGTGGTTATTGTCTAATAACTGTGTTTAGATAAACAACTTGACTTACCTAAACATTATATGAAGCTAGTATCATCTATAAAATTTCCTTATATTACTTTCCTTATATACATAATGTATAAGGAAAGTATTGTGACGGGGTCGAAAATTGGAATTCGAGTTTTCGACGGGAGAGCACGTTTCAAGCATAGCTGATCAGGAATCAAATATTTTTGAAGTGATGTCTATATGTGTGTGTGTGTGTGTGTGTGTGTGTGTGTGTGTGTGTGTGAAAGTATGTGTGTGTGTGTGTGTGTGTGTGTGTGTGTGTGTGTGTGTGTGTGTGTGTGTGTGTGTGTGTGTGTGTGTGTCAGTGAGCCTGTGGAGAAGATAACAGACGAACGAATGGACCGATTCGAACGAAATTTGTTACAAAAATCACAATTCATAAACACCGGGAGTCTATTGTTTTTATACGCAATCGAATGTTCAGAACACACACACCCCTAAATTTTTGAGTGAAATTTGCAGAAAATCGTCAAAAAATCAAAAACGCTAATACAGTTACGCAAATAGACGTTTCTTATGTAAATTTTCATTAGAAAACGATTGACATAAATTTTGGAGCGCTAGCATGAATCGTTCTCGAGATATTGCACATTTTTCAAAAAAATTATCAAAAAGTTATGTAAAGTGAAAAAAAAATATTTCCTATTGAGAAACATGTTCACTTTTCATATGTAATATCACGCGTTAAATTGGGTGACATCATTCTCGTGGATCTAGCTCGTTCCATTCATGAAAAAATATACTTTGAGTAATACTTTTGCATTTGAACGCCAATAGTCATTTATCCGCTGTAAGAATAACTTACTTCTCCGTCCATAACGCTTGGCGAGATTTTGGCGACGAATTTGGCGAAATGTCGCCAATTTGGCGACATTTTTAATTGTTGCCAAATTAACAAAAATCTCGCCAAATTGATAAAAATGACGCTAAATGAATGAAAATGACGACTAATTGCAGAAATTTCAATATCTTGGAAAGAATATAGGAATCTACTATAAAAATTACATTTTTTAACTGTAAAAGTTGTAAATTCATTGCATTATATAAGGAAAGTCATGTGTTGCCCACTTCAGATTTTTTATTAATTAGTAAAAGGAATTGTTCTTAAAGACATTCTGATGCTGACCACATAAAAGGTATGTTTCATGTCAATTCTTCTGACACAAAAGTTACCAGGTAAAAAACATTTATTTTTAAAATTTAGTCATTTACAATCATGGAGGCTAAAACTTTTTTTCTAAATTGGTTTTTATATTGGTTAAACTTAGAAAACACATTTTATTTATCGGTACAAATTATGTTGGTTTCAAATGACTTCTTTTGAAATGCATTTAATATATCACCAAAATTATATAGATGAAATAAAAATATTGTATTTTTACTGCTCATAATTTTCAGGAATATTGAGAATATAAAAATTTGGAAGATATTAGAACATAAAAACTCATGTACATTTTTTTTTCAAATTAATTTTGTAAACGACACTATAAGTAAATTCAACTCTCATATGTTATTCTAGTGCTACTATATGTTAATGTGCTGCTCCACTTATGTAGAATAACATAAACTGTTCTATTAAATAATTTTTCATGTATAATTGTTTCTATTAAATAAAAAATTATTGAAAACTGCACGATTTGCAATGCATAATAAAATAAATTATTGAAAACCAACCTTAGCTCTGTAAGTTAAAACTAGGTTCGGTCTATGGAATTAGCATTTGCATCCGCAATTGCATCCGCTAGTACAAAGATCAATTTTATATAGTTTATAAAATCATGTCTTATATAATTTCTAAAATGCTCATGCTTCTGTATATGAATGGGTTCCCGCCCCGTTTATGTCGAGAGAAACGATCTTAGTAATGAAGTAGTATAACTTGAGACCGTGAACTGTTAGTTAACGATATAATGTGCATAGTTAAAAGTTTGAGCTGTTTAGTTATCGGAAGAACATAATTAAAGTATGTAAAATTAAAGTGTTTGAGATTTACTAAAAAATCATAAATATTTATAGAAAAATATTCTTGAAAAATCAAGAAGAATTGTTTAACACATGGCACTTCATATGAGTACTGCAGAACCCTGAATATTTAGAGCATTGTTAAAATTTGGGATGCTCTAAACTTTTACTCAAACTTTTATAACTAAACACTTCAATTATTTTAACACTTGAACATTTATATCTAAAGTTAGTGTTTTTTTTTCAAGTATCATGTCTAAAGTATGCAGTCTGTGTAATATAGCTAAACATGTTTTCTCTTATTGGAGGAGAAAACATTCTCTTTTGAATTACTTTCTATTACTATTTCTCTTATTAAATTTTTGTCCTCACATTGCAGAATATAAAGATTTGCTTGATTTTTATATTGCACTAGACGAGAATAAATTACATTAAGAACTCTACGAGTATCTTAAGTTATGTTTTCTATTATTTTTAAACTCAATGGATGGTGGTATTCAGGTTGAGTTTCTTGAGAAAAAATGTTTATTACAGCATATAGGTACTTCAGTGTCTGATTCGAAACTTCTTTTAATTACTAAACTTTCACATCTAAAGTTAGAGATTTACTTTCGATGATGTAAAGCTCAAGAATAGAATACTATAGAATATATGTATAAAATAGTTAAATCCTGCGGCATTAGTTATATCTTGGGTACATTCACTTTTTATAAAATATGTTTTAAAAGGAATTCCTATAAAGTCACAGTATGGCTTTTGAAGTAATATATTCGTACTTGTGTGAAGTTCTTGGTATGCAAAGAAATAAGGATTCATACGAAAATGGTAATGGTGCAAAAGTATCATGAAGTATGTCCTTAAAATTTAAATAATGGTTGGATTGGGAACATATAAATATCATTCTGACTTGTAACTACTGAATTATGCAAAAATTTTACAGTTACTTCTCAGTGAGAGGGAGCCTCTTTTAGGTAGGCAACAGAAACAAAATGAAAAACTACGACAACTACCGCTCCTCACATATAAGATGCATAATATTTACGTTCATTTACACCATAGAGAAATGCTTTATAACCCTGAAAATATAGTATAAGTGAAATTTATGTACGTTTAATTCTCCCATAATATATATATATATATATATATATATATATATATATATATATATATATATATATTATGGGATATATATATATATATATATATTTATATATATATATATATATATATATATAATACAAAAGATAAAGGAAAAAAAGAAGAACGGCAATGTATCAAAAGTACGCCGGGGGGGATTGTGACCCCCACTTCCCGGGTAAGCCAGCTAATTGTCATGACGACACTCCCGGAAGCGGATACAAAGTCGCAAACCAACTACATATACTAAAACTAAAAAAGCCAAAAATTTGAAAAACCTATACAGACACTACACCAAAACAGTATCAACAAGATTTACTACATCCAAACAGAAACACAAAAAACATTTTGAATATCAAATATCTACCACCAATAAACAAGATAAACAGGCCTCGCATACACTTCACCATTCAATCCTTCAAAAAGTAAAGGACCCTTACTGTGTATAAAATGAACACCATCAAACAGATAAACATAGACCTCCGTAATGCTTCGCAACTGCAGTTCAGACAGAAAGTGTACCCCTATTTAAATATAAGTTGTAACTTTCCGTTACGGTTATGCTGAAAAATTTACATATAATGTCACTAAGAAAACGTAAAGGGTAACCCTTTGCAATTGCTTCATTCAGATAGCCCAGATCACTTTCATATCGATTTACTTCACAGCTATTTAATCGCTTGCTTCTTGTTAAAAAATTTAAAATAATGTTCCTGAAAACATTACGATGAAGACTAGAATTAAAGTCTTTTCTTTTATCATATAATTTGAATCCCACTTTACCATTAGATTGTTTATATATAGTTAAATCCAAGAAATTAATACTATTATCAATGTTACGTGTAGTTTCTGTCAATGTTAAGTTTGATGGATAAAAAGTAAAATTTAAGTGATCCCGGCCATCGATGGCCGGGCTCCATTTTTGGCTTTTTTAGTTTTAGTATATGTACTTGGTTTGCGACTTTGTATCCGCTTCCGGGAGTGTCGTCATGACAATTAGCTGGCATAACCGGGAATTGGGAGCACAATCCCCCCCGGCGTACTTTTGATACATTGTCGTTCTTCTTTTTTTCCTTTATCTTTTGTATTATATAAATGTACTTGTTTGAGTAGCTAAGCACCTTTATGTATATTTTTAGTAGTGTGATTTCGATGAGGGTAAGAGGTTAATAGTTATATTTATATGTATATATATATATTTATTTATTTTTTTTTAAATTTCTATTAAACTATGTAACAATTGATTGACGCGTTTATTTCCTTACAGACCTCATGAAGTCCCCGGTGACCTAGAAGACTGGATATTTTTCACTTATAATATCGATCACGGAACAGGATCAAAATGAGTCTGATATTTTATTTTCTTTCCTGCAGCGCGGAAAATGTTTTCTTTTCAAATAATTTATATTCATGCCCTCCAGATTTCTTCTGCTAACTTAGACTACTGAATGTTTGCACATTTTGAGTATAGTCTGTGTGAAAGAACGTGTAATGATGAAAGTTTGTCTTTATTTGCATTTAGAATGGCTGCTGCCCATAAAGCATTCATGGCACAAAACAATAAGTACCAGTAGGAGCTATAAACATTTTGCGTGTCAAATAATGGGCCTAGTTTAACGGTCGCCAGTGGTTAACATATAGTTCACATAAAGTTACGTGAAGACAATAAAGCATTCCCGCACATGTCGAAAGATTACGTGGTCCGTGCTAGACTGTAGACCTCAGGCAATTGGGAGCAAACTGCATCTCCGACCAGTGGAAACTTTCCCACCCCAGATGGCCGGTCAATAGGAACCAAACTGTGGAGTCACATGGGTGTGCCACCAGCCAATGGACCAAAGAGATACAAGGAAGGGTAAAGGAGAAAGAACCAGCAGAGAATTCAAGAACAAAATATTAAAAAAATAATAATTTGGTGATGGAGAATCTAAGAGCTCATCAGTGAGAATGCAGAGTCCTCTTCAAAAATAAAAGCTTGTAATTCTGTCCAGCGGTAGTAAAAACTTGTAATTCTGTAAAAGCTTGTAATTCTAAGCTTGTAAGCATAAAAGCTTTCAGAAAAAAAGCTTAAAATTCTAAGCATAAAAGCTTGTAATTCTGTTCAACGGTAGTACGTCGGCTGGCCAACTTCTAAGATCAGAGTTTCGATTCCCGGTGAGTTCGGTTCAGGATTCTTTACAATGGCGTACTAACAAATCAACCCTGCAGGTTAGGGCAAAAATGTCAGAGGTCTGAAAATGTCCCTAGTATGACTAGCACGGTTTAAGTGGACTCTGGAAGATGGGGCGCCGATTTCAGATTAGGAAGATAACGACTACACAGGATACTAACCTGCATAAAAAATTGTACCAATAGGCTAACCTGAGCTAAAAGTAGCAGGATGTAGACAGTCAGATTGTCAGTTGCACTCCAAACTGACATTAGAAGGTGGAGAATGCAGAGTGCATTTCAAAGATAAAAGCATGCAATTTTGTCCAAGTAGCTTAACAGTAGAACATCGACTGGCCAGTTATGTGATCTAGGTTTCGATTTCCGGTTGGAGCAGCACGGTTCTTTACAAGTTAAGAGTTGATGATGATCCTCGAAGAGAAATAGTGAAAGAGTACAACAAAATAAACATTTCAAAATAAAATTCAGTACAGACGACATCGACGAAGTACTCCCGCACCAAAGATAACTCTAGACACTACGACTCCCACAAAGGAGCCTGCAATTTGTGCAGCAGATACAACAGTTGCTTCTTTTAGCTTTCATGTGTAATTTGCGTTTTTAAGATTTCATTTATTATAAAAGTACTACGTCGACATCACACTTGCTTTCAAATTAAATTGAAGCATAAAATACGAGTTGAAAAGCTGAATCTTCATACTTATTATATTGACCATGAAACAGAACCTAACGGAGTTGGATTTCCGATTTATCCCCCCAGTGAGGATAAATTGGAGAACTCAAAAGTGTTTTGCAGACTCTTCAAAAGTGTCCCAGTAATTTTGAGTTTTGAAACCTTGCACGCTGAGCCTCATCTGTTTCGATATAACTCAGAGGTAAGTGTGTGGGGGGTCTCACATGGTAAACCTGGGTTACATTCTTTACGTAGTCCAAACATACCTCCGTGGCTATATGGAGCATGGGAACATTAAATTGTCTCGGGAATTTTCTTCTTCTTCTTCTTAAGCACTACAGCTGATTGCCAGCCAAGGCTGTCTCAGTCAGTTTCCACCATCTCGACCTATCCAACGCCACTGTCCTCCATCTATTGACGCCAACAAGCCTCAGCCATTTCTCCACATTGTCCAGCCACCTTGTACACGGCCTTCCTCTCCTTCTCTTTTCTTCATAAACAGATTGAATTATCATGCTTCAAACGTCGGCAATGGAAGCCATTGCCGACGTTCAAATTCATTCAAATTTCAGGAAATTTTGTGTACCCAAACAATTTTGCATTTTTTGGGAACAAGAGGCGAAATTCAGGGACTGTTCCCGTGATGTGGGGGTGCCTGGTCACCTTGATGTAATCTAGTAAATTTAGTTTTTCAGAGATTTATTTTTAATAATAATTATAAAAGTATTTTAACTTTTAAATAAAGAGTAATCAATACAGGCAGTAAACTTTACATTTTTGGCTATAACCTTATGATTTTTATTAAAGAAAATGCTATATTCACAATAATTGTTTTATTAAAAGTTTATTTAAAAGGCAATTCATTAAAACTATTTTTCTGAAATCTAACTACATGCTTTCATTTTTATCTTTTTATTTATGCTTTATCTTGTAAGCTACACTAAAGGTTAGATTGGACGAACCAATTCTGATAAAAAATACTACGCAAATTATGCACATAATTGCTCTCTCACGACTGGCTTGATGAAGCTCAGCAGAAGGAATATTTATACTTACTTTTCATTTTATATTGTAACGAAGTAATTGTGATGACAGTCACTAAAGTGGTTGTCTACCTTTATTTCTGATGTGTAACTAATTAATCTGAAAATTTAAAGCAACTCCACCCATATATGCATTTCTAAAATGAATGTTTGCAATGGGTGTGTGACAAATATTAAATAGACAATAGGGTGTGCACAGCAAATGGGCTCTGAAACCTAGAAAATTACTAGTGATAGTATTTGTGAACTAACAGTCTTAGTTCTTAGAATACTTTAAAGAAATGCCTGGGATTTTTCGCAAAGAGTGTATTTCAATATTTCGCTTTTTGATACCTATAACATTGTTTTTAACTGTTATGATACCTGTAACAGTGTTTTTAACTGTTGTGACCCCTGTAACAGTGCTTTTAGCTATTGTGATACATGTAAAAGTGTTTTTAACTGTTTTGTTACTTCTAACGTTGTTATTATCTGTTTTGCGTATAAGACTCAACAGAGTTGCTTCTTCTAAAAGTTACGACATTTCTACTGTCTTTCTCTAATTATCATAACTACTTGATGTTATTTGGAAATATTTTTTTATAATTTAACAATAACCAAATTGCTGTGTTTTATAATTCTTAATACCTAAATGGGAAAATGCATTGCAAATTATGATTATTAAACTATTTATTATTGACATAATAAAAATATTATTGCATTCACACATAATATTCAATCCAAGTCATAATTATTAATTTCATAAAAACAATTACATGTCTTAACAAATGACATAAAACTGCTGAATCTTATTATTCTCAGTATAAAATCCTTGTGATTATATTTTATTTTCATGGATACGTTAGTCCTCTTTAATTATTCCACGAGGAAAAGTTTTAAACTTGTTTAATTAACTAGGCGAATCTATTCGCAGTGGCTCACTTTTCGTGGTTATGTGTGTCAAGGGCTTAAGCACACTCATATAAAGAGAATCATTAAATGAATGTTTGAAATACTTCGAAATCTGCCATTTTTATTCATTTTTAGTTTAACAATTGCATTTATTGTTCTTTATCCATTAAACATCAGTATACAATGGGCACTAAGAGGAATTTATTAGGCTCTTTCCGATATTGGGATAAAAATTTCATGAAACAATATGGCCATTTGTAACGTTGTGGCGTTTTGAGAAGTATTATACACCATTTTCTTTTAAATGAGTTAGATTATTGTTTGCATTGTTTTATGCTGAAACTTCTAACTTTACTAAAGTGTTATTCGCATAATGAATTAACTATAGCGGTATCCCTATTTTTATAGTGGATGAAAATAACCATGATAAGTGAATTATAAAGATATATATATAATTCATTGTAATAAATAACTTTATACTTAAGGCCAGAATTGTTAATGTGATTTTCTTAACATACAACTATCCATAGAGTAATATTGAATAAAAATATAATATCATATAAATCAATGCGTTCATGTGTTTGATGTGTTTTATTTTATAAATAAAACACATATATAAATAAATAAATATAAATATAAATATAAATAAATAAAACACATTTATGAATAAAACACATCAAACACATGTGTTTTATCTATAAAATAAAACACAAATATGCGTTGAATGTATTTTATTTTGAATATTCAGCATTCAATGGAAAGTCTTTAAGCACATCAATAACTTTGAACAGATAAGCCCATGATGAGTGTACACGTTAGGTCTGTCATCCAGTAACCGTGCTCGAAGTTTGGAACTCAGTAACTAAGCGATGTAAAAGCAAAATGTCAATTGCAAAGTTGCAGACTATTATCTAATTAGTAGGAAGCAGGTTTAGTGGCAAACAAAACATGGAAGGCAATAAATACCTTTCAAATGTCATCCGTTAATGGGTACAGTAACACACGGTGACATACAACATCACGGTGACACCTGTGATGCTTGCCAAAGTACACTATTCTAGTCTTTTATAAATTCATATTAGAAATCATGCTGACCGAGGACAGTTTGAACAGATACGTCACTAGGTTTCAGTGCATGTAATTGTTGCTCATAATATCATAACGAATATGACAATAATTGGACAATAATCTTCTGTGACAGTTTTATTATCGCTTCTAGTTATTAAACAACCTATATAATTCTGAATTTCTTAATGTATCTTGCTTTGCTGTAGAGTTTCCTCCCAACTGTTTCAAATTATCATTTCTCCACATAAACTATCTTTTCTCCTCTAAGTACTTTGCAATATCTTCTATTCAAACGAGCATGGCCACTTTAATATCACTAGACCTAAAGCACATCCTCAAGGGCCTTTTCTTGCAAAGTTATTATTGTGCTCAAAGAACCAGGAATTATGTATATTTAATTTAACTTTAGTCAGCATTGAAATAACATAAAGTGTTTTAAAATAATAACTGACTGTATATTGCATACATGGGTATATTGTGCCTATCTTTATTTAATTTATATTCAAGTAAGACACAATGCATTTTAACTAAACATTAAATTAAATTGTAATTTAAATTATATTATGCGAAGTTTTTCCTCTAGCATGTATTCATATAAACAAGCTAAAGAAAAAATAAATAACAATATTACATTAGTATCCAAAAACATCTTTACATGCAAAAAACACTGATTACTCCACAAATGTTCAATGTAATCCAATAAATTTTGGGGGGATGATATATCACAACAAAACACATAAATACAAACTGAAAATCGAATATTAGTGCATAGGACTCAAAACTGATTTTGAAACACTCTGCTACTCCCATCCATATTCTGCCCAGTCTCTAAACAGCCGACTGTGCACCACCTCAAAGTTACTTCAAAATGATACTTAGGAGTCATAAAAAATTGTCCTGGGCCGATAAACACCAAAATTAAATCTTGAATTGCAGAAGTTCGCAGAGACACATAAATCGGGCACAGCGTCGCGTCTGCGCCATATATACATATATATATATATATATATATATATATATATATATATATATATATATATATATATATATATATATATATATAATTTTGAACACCAGTACATTTCAAGAATACATTATCGTTGTTCTGTAAAATCATTTTCTGAATGATATAAATTTGTATGAATTATATCTGCAGAATAAATTATTTGCTCATTATTTAGAGAAATATACGATATATTATTTATTTTCTTAAGCGTATTACATATTACTTATAAATCAAACACGTACTAATAAAATTTTGACGGAATTTAAAATTATTTTTCTAGAATATAGATGTATTTTCTACATTTATTATTCCTTATAATCACCTAATTCGTATCATTTAAGTTATATATAAATGTTGATTTGAGACATATATCTTTACTGGAAAAGCTTCAAATATTTAATTTAATCTTCCGACCTCTACAGACATAGATAAAGATTATACCGTTAAAATAATAATATTTTTATCCATTAAAAGTGTTTATTAAATAAATAGCTTTTAGCACAATTTAATCACTTCATGCCATAAAAATCTTTATCGGATAAAAATGTTTTTACGGTGTCGTAATCCAGTTTTAAAGGATTTTATCTCAGCACTTTCCATCATTGGTGTCTAAATTTTTATCACCCTAATGCTTACAAGTGTTCCTATAAATGTTTTTTTTATAAAGGTGTTATGTCTTATATATGTTTTATAAAATGATAATACTGTTTTTTGAAAAATACGATCATACTTTGAATATTATGGCTTTGAAATATTTGTTAAGGAATTAAATAGTGAATAAATCTTACAAAGAGAATAAATAGAGAATAAATCATGAGCATATTTACATTTCATCTATTATTTGGTTTATTTATTTATTGTTAGTAATATCACAAAATTAATGAAAAATAATTATATTTTTAAATTTATTTCAATTACTTACTAATTATAAAACTTAAAATTTTAACATATTATACACAATTAAATATGACTTTAAAGTATTTAACATTTTCATATATTGTAATTATTCTAAAATTTCAGAAAAATCTACTCGTATTTAGAACTGTCACTAGTGTGCACAATACATATACTGTTACAGAAAATAAATACTTATTAAACTACAAAATTGCCTACAGTTTCTGACAGAAGCAATCAAGAACATTAGATGACTACACCTTTTTAAAGGAAACTTAGTTTTCAGTTAATCAAAAGCTCATAAAGAGGTCATATTTACATATGTCTGTTTCGATCAAGGAAGTGTAAGGATATTGTCTTTTATCAAATACAACGTGCATGTATTGTAAACTTACTAAGCTGTGTGTATAAATAAATGTTGCCCCGTATTGCGGCCAAACCCCGAATAGACCCTTCCTAGTCATCGTTGTTTTGAATTTCCTTCCACTCATTACTCGAAACCTCCCTCGTCTACTCAAAAACCCTTTTTTTCATTCCAATAACACTCTACTGAAGAACACTGAAACCTCACGGTCAGAAACATATTCTTATTCTACTGTGGGAACGCAGAAAGTGCTGATTATGTCAGTGATTCGTCTAACAACCGAAGCAGTTAGAATGGCTAGTTTAAGGAAGCATAAATTATAATGCAAACAGAGGGAAATAATAGTCGAAAATGTTATATAGATCTCATAATCTTATGTCAATAACCTAACTTGATCACGAGCTTATATATCGTGAGTGGAAAGCTCTGGAATCTTATGTAGCATGAGAAAATCCTAGCCAATCTACAAAATTCGAAAAGGTTTTCGAATGAGTAAAAAAAACCCCGCCAAGTTGGCGATATTTCGTTAAAACAGCTTAGTTTGCTGCCAAAATCAAGCGACCTGGATTTTCAAATTTTAACAATGTTATTTAATTTTAACAACGTTATTTAATTTTAACAATTTTAGCAATGTTATTTAATTTTAACAATTATGACAATGTTATTTAATGTTATCAATTTTAAAATTTTATTTAATTTTAACAATTTTAACAATGTTATTTAATTTTTGCAGTTATAACAATATTATTTAATGTTGCCAATTTTAACAATGTTATTTAATTTTAATAATTTCAATAATGATATTTAATTTTAACAATTTTAACAATGTTATTTATTTTTAACAATTTTAACCTTTAACGTATTCATAACAATATGGTGGCACATTTGTTTTATACACTCGTCACATCTTTTTCATGATTTACCAACTCTATACTCCTCACCTTAAGATATTTCACATTAACAACAAGTCCCCTGTAGAACAGATAATCAGATGTGCGCAGCACATGACTTTTGCTACAGACTCAACTTTATTGTCTCTTTATGTCTTTAATCTACATACATGATATTGAAAATCTGTCTGTCTGTCTGTTTATTTGTCTCATCATCAAGGGAGAACGGCTTAACCAAATTTGATGATATTTCATGGGTAGCCTTGAAATATCCACACTTAAAATTTAATCCACGTTTCGAATTTGTGGGACCAGAGTTTGTTGAGATATTAATAAGAAACGGAATTTTTCATACTCGTTAAACTCTGTAACTCCCTGGTTTCTCCAAACGAAAAAGGTTGAAAATCGCAGGTTTAAAACGTGAAAGTGAATTAAAACTATATCCCTGAGTTTGGGGGGAGCTTATTGCGCTAATCACTCACTTTTTGAAAGCATGAATTATTTGAAAACATGAATGTTTGAAACATGAATTAAAATGCAAAATCCATCACCATGGTTTATTTTTCTCAAGCTCTTAGTCAACAAAGAAAAGTAATTAGAAATCTAAATGGTTATTTAATTATCAGCATTTTATGAAGAAGATTATTTCTTATATCATGTTGCTAAGCAACGCAATTAAATCAAATGTGTTCGTTAATGTTTTGTACTATATTTTCGATTTGAATAATAAATAAATGGATATAAAATATATTTTATTAATGAACGGTTTGGTTTTTCTTTTAATTATGTTAATTACGGACTGGTACATTACTTTCATTTATTTTGGCAAAGATTTTTCTAACTTGCAGTGTTTCGACAATAAACTCATTTAGCCGATTGTTAACACAGAATAAAAGAAAAACGACTATATCTTCTAATACAATTTTAGTGTTTTCCTTTAGTATATACAAACGGGATCAAGCTGTTTTATTCTTCATATCTGAAAATTCAGATCTAAGAAATTGGCTGGAAATCGTTAACTTTGCCACTTTCCTTAAACGTTGCCAGATTGATAAAAATGTCGCCAAATTGATAAAAACGACGCTAAATCAATAAAATTAATTTTGTTTTGTTGGAAGAGAGTACTAAAATGATGTTTCGGTAGCATTTGTATATCAGTCCAACCGTACTTAGTAACACATTCAGCGAATTATTAAAATTTCGTCAAATTGATAAACATGTTTGTGAATCTATTAAAATATGTTGAAATTGATAAAATAGCGCTAAATCAATGAAATTGTGTTTGGTTAGGTGATTACACTAAATCAGTGATATTGTGGTTTTTAGGTAATATTGGTGATGATGTTTCGTCACTTTATTGCCAAATGAGACTGCAAGTTCTACAGGCCCACTTGGCGATAAATTTGGCGATTTTTTAAAATGTCGCTAAATCTGCGAAAATATCGTCAAATTGATAAAACGACTCCAAATTCATCAAAAAGACACTGGATCGATGAAAATTCAATATTTGGCCTAATCAAGTACGATTTTTTAGATAATATCTGTCTTTTTGTAAGAATTAAAAAGTATTTTTTCACAATTTGTTCACAAACTGAACCAGGATGCTTCATTCTTCAGATCTGCATGTGAAGATAATTTTGTATATCTAGCCCACAGATTCTTATACGTTTTTTAGAAGAATTAAATTAAATATTTTAATAGAATATTTTGAATAACAAATTCATTTAGGTTAGTATAGGAATTTGCACTTGATTTTGAATTTTATGCTTTTTTATATTATATATTCCGTAAGAAGAACGGCCATGTAGTACGAGTAATCTTCTACTAAATACACGGATATTAGTTTCTACTCTACGAGGATGTAAGTAGTTGGGGTGCATCTTCCCATACAATTTTAGCACTTTCATTTTGACATATATTGATTTAATTTCATATTTTTTGTAAATATGTTTACAAACGGAAACATGATATTTTATTCATCAAATCTTCCTGGGAAGATAATTTTATATAGTAAGAACTTGGATTCTTTAATTTCTGTTTAGTAGCAATAATTTACATATTTTAATAGAATTCTTTGAATAATAATGTCATTTAAAATATTATAGGACTTTACCCATGATTGTGAATATTAAGTGTTTTTATATTGTATACTCCATATGAAGAACAGCTATGCTGCTAAAGAGTCTTAAAAAGAAGATTAATTTCACAAGATAGCGCTAAATTTGCACTTATAATTCAATTATTGTTTTCATTTGGTAATTGGTCGTATTTTCAATAGCAGCATATTGTAAATGCTAAAAAACTAAAATATCTCAATAATGGTTTGTTCTGGATTACTGGGATTGATCTTATTCTTTTCATAGTCAAAAATGAAGTATAAAACAAGCATTTAATTGATACATTTGAGCATACCTAATTTTTTATAATAGCTTTTGCGATTTTTGTGGGCATTTCGTAAAAAATGTCAGCTTCTCTTTTCTAAATCGTAAGAAAATCTAAACAGCACAAGGAGTAAGTAACCCACATGTGACTCATCCATTAAATTTTGTGAAAGTTGATCGATTAACAACTAACTTATAAGCTAAACTGGATACATGGATTTTTGCGGGCCATTTTGGGAAGAAAGGCAGGGAATTTTATACCGAATCGTACCGAAATCTAATAACATCAGGTTACCCACAAGTGACTTATCTATAATATTTTATGAAATTTAGCTAGTTAGTTATTTAATTGATACATACCTTACTAGCATTTGATATTTATTGTATATCTTGGCATCACATTGAAAATATTTTCAATGTAATCCCAATATTAGGCAAAGATTAGGTTGCATTGGGCTCAAATACTGGCAAAAATATTCATAACAATATTATTCCAATATTGGTCTTACATTGGAAATATTTCCAATGAAACGACAATATTAGAGAAATGTCGTCATAAGAGTTTAAGCCACTATTGGGGTAATTCCGTCAAAATGTCCACTTTTTCATATTTGTACAATATTTACAATATTTGCTACCAATATTGAATTGCTTCTAGGGTGCATTGCACAGACAGACACACACAGAGACGTCAAGCTAAAAAGAATTTTTCGTGTTCTAGAGGTCCCGAAACATGTAAATCCGTCGAATACTCTACTTGCTATTTTGGACTAAATTCCGACACTTACCCTACACATGACAATGTTTTGCAGGAAAAGTAAAAATCAATATATTCTACTGAAAGCAGAAAATATTCATGTTCAATTTCGTAATAAAATGCTCATCGACTGATGCTTTCCACGTTCGGATTGCATTTGGACTAATTTTCTGTATTCTAATGTATTATTTCTACACTTTCTATTATCACAAAAGCTACTTTAACAGGACACAAAAACTCACAGAAATGTATTTCACAGAAATTTTTACTTTACAGGACGCAACTACTCACAGAAATGTATTTCAGCCCTTATGCACACACAGCGTTTCACAAAATACCCTGTCGTCAAACCCAGTTTCTGCTGATCTGACGGCCATAGATTGTTCGCACTGCTTTTACACAGGTTAACCGTGCAAAATACTAATTGTCCTATATGGATAAATAGAGTATGAGTATAACGTTTGAAACTATCGCATTTATCTCTTTATTGGCTCGGAAAATTATGGGTTTTCCTAAGGTAAAACAGCTAAGTTTCGAGAATTTTTATTTTCAGTAAGGATCTGAATATCTTTATTGTAAATAAATTCACTGGATTGTAGCTCAATTTGACTTTCCCATACTGGAATTAAGTTTTTTTTATTTTACAAAAAAAAACTGAAAAACCGGTATAGTTGGTCCAAATTATTACAACTACAGCGAGTTACCCTTCACTTATAAGGACTTGGCAAAATATTTCAATTTGTACCGTACTTGAGAAAGTACACCCCCCGATGGGTAAATTGCACCATAAGGGGCTAATGACGTCATGAACAAAAAGTCATATTGCTGCTACATTTTGCAACATAGATTTAAACTTTGCGGTCTCATTGAGGCAAATCCTTTTGTGCATAATTATGTCAAATTTTGTCCTATACCGCCATGGTAGGAAATTAACATAACAATATTTCTTATAACAAAGCCTGATATAAAGCTTCGTTAAAATCCATTAATATTTGTGGTTGCTATCGTTTACAAAAGAAATCGACCAGATACATCAGCCAGACAGCCAGACGGACATGACTCCGAAAATAGCCAAAACGTGTTCAGGAAGTTGAAAAATATATATTGTCATCAAAACCTCAAAATCGATCATTTTCGTAAAAACAATACTTTCTCAATACTACGTATGAGAAATTAATGAGAGGATGGTATTTTTCTTTCAATGAAAAACATTTAGTTTCCAAATATTAGAATTGTACTGCAATATAAACTATTTTAACAAGTTATAACGTATGTTAAAGAGGATGGATATTGAAGGTTAACATGCACTAATATGGATAAAAAAATCTGTTTTTCTGTAAAACACATGAATGATTCTACAAAAATTGAAATATTTGTTTTTCGTATAGAAATATATTTTTTTATTTGCAGGTTTTTAAAAAAACTTATTTTTATATTTTTCGTCTGTCTTGTACTATAATTCTGGCCTTCACATATCCCAAAACTTAAATTATGATACCACACAAATAATTTACTTCAATACAAAATCACATACATGCCTGTCCCATACGTATAATTTGTATTGTCCCATACATATAAATATCTGTATGTGAAGAAATTTAATCACTAACAAATGAAATGAAAGTATCACGACAAAAATGAACTTAAAGTTTTACCTACGTCATCTGCATGGCTGAAAATCAGGGCATTTTTACTCAAAGAAAAGAAAAATTTTAGAACTGGTAACACTGCTAGAAAACAAGCATGACAGTTTATTGTTATACTAGTAGAATGGAGTTGTATTTTGCTGATTTTCAAAGAATTTGTGATTAGATATATGTAATTTACTTTATTTTCACCTTAAGTGTTTTAATTCCTTAATTCACATACTTATAAAGTACAGGTTAAATTTTAATATAAATGAATTTTAATTATGCAATTTTATAAACCTTCTACTTGAAGATATTTGAGTAAATTCTAACTTCAGAAATTACGGGAATGATTTGTTGAAAACCATTAAATCCCAATTTTGTCATCCATATGCCTCAACTAAAAATGGAGCTAAAAATACTTATATCCTATTTAAGTATTTTTAAATTTAATGCTTTTATATTTATTATTTTAAGAAAAATTATAACAAATTATTTATTTGATTAAAAATTAGTATAGTAATTCTTGCTGTACATTATTTGCAAATTATGTCTTGTTATTCTGCATGTTCATAACTCTCATTGAAATGACTCCAAAAGATATAAATTCAAAAATACAAGGCATATACAAATATTTAATTTCTTATGATGTTATATTATGAAGTACCTCTTGAAGCATTTTAATAAGTTTTTTAATTAAATATTTCAATTTTCAGTTATTTTTTTTATTTTCTGTTACTCCAAAATTTCTATATTTGCGGAATCACCCATATGTGAATAGAAATGTCTGTGTCAGTAGTTTAAATTTCTTGATCATTAAAAAATTTGTCCAAGTGTAATAAAACGAATTTTCCAAATAAATAGATGTACACGCATATATCTCTACGTATAAAAATAAAGATTATATAATGTTGACAATTTTCATGAGGTTTTGTAATTAGTAAAAGTAGTGCAATGTTTTTCATTGGCAGGTACGCTTGGAAAGACATATATACAATTTTCTAGATGTATCAGGAACGGTAAAATTAAGAAATCTTATAAACAATAATGAAATAATATTATTTATAATTCTGCGTGACATTGTGTCAAGCATCAAATAATGAAGTAGACCATATTTTTTAAAACCCAATATTCCCTAAATTGGTAATTGAAGTAAAAGTCTTAACTGGACGTTATGACGTACATGCCATTACCTTATTCCATATTTTTAAACGGTAACACTTTATTGCTCCATTTTCGATGCCATCATTTTTAAAGACAGATTTTTCAATTAAAAATAAAGAACATTTAATTAAAAACATTTCCCGCATTCAAGTTGGGTACTTAATTTTAATTTCAATATTAAAGTATTATCAGTAAAAATAATGATAGCGAATAGAAATAATTTGAATATAAATGATCTTTGTTTCTATTGACATGCACCAGTGGGATTCATTAACTTATTTTTGAGTCCCCAAGATCATTAACATTGATTCTTTTGCGAGATTGCATTTAAATAATATTATAGTGTTTTTAGTTCTTGACGAAAATACCAATTAAAGATCTTTGATATTCATTTGATAAAATTTATGCATTGATTTCTTGATTGCATCGTTTATACATATATATAATATATATATATATATATATATACGCCAGTAGTGTTGCTCCTTGACCCCAGAGGTCAGCTAGACCATAAAATCTGAGATGCTGAGGTGACTCCACGAGAGTGGATAAGTGTGTTACCAATGTCAAGATGTCTGGGCGCATTGCCCAAGATCGGTCAATCAGAGCGAAACAGATGTGTTAGACATTAGGTGAAAAGAGGTGGCAACATATGGAGAGTTCTAGAGATTGAGGTATGAGAATACAGTGAGAGAGCCGTGAGCGAGAATGCATTAAGAGCTGCAGAACGAAAGTGCCGCAGAACCTGAGTTCCATCCAGAGATCAGAATAACAGGATAATCTCTTAACAATGCGCTCCATAGAGTAGTCCAGAAATAGTCCACGAAGCAGTCTTAATATGCAAACGATACGACAACAGAGTCCGTGTATACTACTTCGAGAGTACTATTACAATATACAATGATGCAATGTGGTGATGCAATATGATGCAATATAAATGTGGACATTTGGAAGAGTGCTTTGTTTTGGAATGAGCACTTTTAATATAAATAACTAGACAGATTACAGGGCGCTGCCTTGGATCAAAAATAGAAACTCATTTTTTCATGGGTATTAATGCCGCTCTAAATACAGGTACTCATTTACTATATTTCGAATGCAGATATGTTCTACTACATTCCAATTTCAGATATCTTCTCGTTTTTGGTTTTGGAGGTAATTTTATTATCAATGCATGACTTGGTAAGTTTCATTATGTATCAAATTATTAGTAATAGCATATGCGTGAAGGTATCTGGTACTGATAAGTGTTTGTTGTATGAAGATGGCCGACATTCTACACATTCTTCTGTGTCATATATCGTAAAAAGTTTTGCGATATATGCTTTGCATTAAAAAATAATGGACAGCTCCAGCCTGCCCCACCCCCTCCTCAAATATTTTTTAGAACTCTATGGTTATTAGTCTCTGAAGTGCAATTAATTTGTTAATGTTTTTATTTGTATATTTTTAAGTCCATGTGTCACTTTAAATTAGAAATTTTGCAATTACTAAAGCATTTGAACTTTTCAATCATTAAGAACCCTAAAGAAAATAATATTTTGATTGCAACATTTAAGCCCTAACTTTCATAGAAATATTTATCCTCGAACGTGTTTTCATTTTCTTCACTCACAGTAATGTTAGTTTCCAATTTACTCCAGACCTTGAACGCTTGAGTTTTCTGTTTATTCATCCAACATGTTGAATCATCTGTTTACGAAATCTAAAAT